>JAGFNQ010010235.1:0-122076 GCA_024364735.1 Boesenbergia rotunda
AGTGAAGTATTGAAATTATCCCTAGTCGATGAATTGATAAAAATGGACACTATCAATTCTGTTGAGACTAGCATGGGTTATTCTCTAATCAGCTGATTCTCACTAGCTGGTGACATTGGGATGTCCGGAGATAAACATGGATGCTAGTTAAGGGAACTAGTTCATTGGAGTGACTGGCTGTAAGACTTCATATGGGAATCTACATATAGATATGTCAATGAAGATCTTACTGCGGCTTAAGTGCGATGTTCCTTTGACTTGCGGTGTTCAAGTCATCTTGGTCATGGAGACTTATACTTTAACATCTTAAGCAAGCATCTCCAAGGAGGTGTGGACCCGGGATGGTTGGGTATAAGCCGAAGTGCCCGAAAATGTTTGAACAGCCTACAAAGGATTCACCACTCCTTGCGAGGAGATGTATACCCAGGCCTATCGTCGGATTGTTACTCAAAGCCTCTGGCCAGAGCATATCATGTTAAGAGTGCGAGTCTCTTAAATACATGAGAGTAATTAGAAATCCAAAGGACGAGGAAGACACTACTTGGGCTAGGTGTGACGTAGTCAGCCTAGTGGGGACTGACACCATAGACCGTGTCCTGAACCAAGTGGGTATAAGGTGGTGAAGGGAATGAGGCACGATTCATTAGAGCTGCTGAAGGGTTTCAGAATAATTTCTTCTGGGGTCAAACCGTTGATCTTTCGATTAATTGGGGATCATGATGTACTACTAGGTGCCACTCATGATCGTTCTATAATTAATGGGTTAATTATAGACGGCCAACATAAATCGAAAGCCTATTTAGTCACACGCAATACGAGTAATCCGAGGGGATTTAAAACGAGTTGAAAATTGGATTTTCCGATCAAGAGAAACAAGTCGAATCTGAGTTAGTCAGAGGCGCAATGGAAACTAAAATTGGCTAAGTCTTTTGAAGGCTTTTTGGGCGAATTAAATGAGTTTAATTCGCGACCGGTTCGGGTCGATTTGGGCCGGCCAAAGAGGGTGTTATCCCTCTTTGAGTGGCCGGCCAAGAGAGAGAATAAAACCAATTTAATTGGTTTAATTAATAAAATAAATCTAGTGTGATTTGTTTTATAAATTATGGATAAATAAATTTGTATAAAGAAATTTATATAAATAAAATTTATAGAAATTTATTCTTTTATGGAAGATTAAAATAATCCATGAATTGGTTTATTTTAATTTTATAAAATCAATTATGAATTGATTTTTCCATAATAAGAAAGTTTATAAATTTCTTATAAAATTTATTCCATAATTTAAAAGAGAAGAAGAACTAGTTTTATTATAAATTAGTTTATAATAAAACTTAGTTTAAACGGAATAATTAGTTAAGAAAATTTATAGGATAAATTTCTTATAACTAATTCCGTTTAGAGGGAGACTTAGCAAAGAGTTGCTACTATATAAAAGGACCCAAAGGCTAGCCCTTTATTCATAACATACATCAATTAATCAAGAGATTAATTAGAGCCTCTCCCTCTCTCTCCTCTTATTCTCTTCTCTCCTCTTCTTCCCTTAGGGCCGGCGCCCCTTTGAGAATTAGGGCCGGCTCCCTCCAACCAAGCTAGGGCCGGCGCAACCCTAGCAACCCCAAGTGGTTGCCGTGAGCTTCCAAGAAGGAGGAGAACCCGAAGACGAAGAAGAAGAAGCGGATAGCAACCCCTCTCTTCTCGGAATTCGATTCCGTTACTTCATTGGTTAGTTTTTCCATTGTTTCTCTTATTCTTCTAGTTGTGCCTTCCGAGAATCTAGTAGTTCTCGTCGGCACAAAACTCGTGACTTTGTGAAGTCATCCCGAAGAGAACTCGGCGTGGACGCGAATAGAGGCGAAGCTTCCAAGGGACGCTACGGTTGGATCTCGTCCCTTACTTCGAGTTACGCGAGGTACAAAGTAAATTTGTTTACTATTCCGCAATGTTTTATTTTATGATTATGTCAACACACCATAAGATTGCATGCTAGATACGAAGTTAAAATAATTTAGGAAATTATTTTATGCAAACTCTTCCGCTGCACGTAAAAATTTTAAATTTTACGAACTCGTATCCTTGTCGACATGCACCCGGTCCCAACATGGTTTATTTCTTCATGGAAATTAAAATGAACCATGGATTGGTTTATTTTATAAAATCAATCATGGATTGATTTACCATGATAAGGAAATTTATTCCATAAAAGAGAAGAGACTTGATTGATTTTTATCATGAATTAAAATATGATTTTAACCATGATATAAAATCAAACATGACAAGATGGAATAAGTTATTCCATATTTGAGAGGCTTGATGGTTGAGAGGCTACTATATAAAGGACCCAAGGCAAGGCTTGGAAAACAATCGAAGAGATCAAGGCATAGGCTCTCTCCCTCTCTTTCTCTTCTTCTCTTCTCCCCTTCTTGCCGTGCGCCAACCATCCCCAAGAAGGAGCACCAAGCCGGCCGCCCCTGCCCTTTCCCTGCTGGCCATCCTTTTGTGGTTAGTCTTCCGACTTCTCTCTTGGTTTTTCTTGTCGCGTACTCGGAGAATCTAGTAGTTCTCGAGAACACGAAACTCGTGGCTTTGCAAAGTCATCCCGAAGATACTCGGCGTGGACGCGAATAGAGGCGGAGCTTCAAAGGGATGCTTACGGTTGGATCTCGTCCCTTCCTTCGAGTTACGCAAGGTAATATGTAAATTAGTTTACGTTTCTGTAAAATTTTAAATATATGATCATGTCTATACAAGATAAAATTGCATGCTTAGATGTGTGGTTAAATAATCTGAGAAATTATTTATGCTAAACCTTCCGCTGTACGTAATTAATTTTAAAAGTACGAACCCGCATCCATGTCACATGCACCCGGTCCCAACAGTGGTATCAGAGCTAGGTTTGTGTTCGACATAATCATATAATTATTTTTAGCATAAAACTTTGTCATGAACTTAATTTTGAAAAATTTTTCATTTATGAAAACTTTTCAATTATGGTAAATTTTCGATTTAGGAATTTTAAAGTTTGGAAATCCTCATAAAATTTTGCAAACTTTTGAAATATCTCTGTTTCTGAAATTTTATGAAAATTATGAAAACTTACCATTTTTGGAATCATTCCAATTTTGGAAATATCCATTTTTAGAAAATTTTCAATTTTGGAAATACGTAAGTTTTCTTTGTACCAGAAACTTACAATTATTCTGGAAACCTTTTATTTTCGGAAACTTTTCATTTATGGAAAGCTCGCACTTTTTGGCACTTTCTTTCAAGAAAGTCTAGACAAATTATGGGAATATTAATTGGCATTTAAATTCATAATTGGAAATTAAATTATTTACAAAATTCTTATTTTGGATTGAGTCTCGGGGAGCCGTCTAATTTAAAGTTAGTTGTTATAATTAAATTTCCTAAATTGGATTTAAGCTATCAAATGTTTAATTTGGATTGAGCCTCGGGAAGCCATCCAAATTAAGTTATTGATATTAATTTTCCATAAATAAAATATGTGATCAAATCTTAGAAATTTTTGAGGTGATTCTTAAACGATAATTTCCTTATTTGATTTATGAGGTGATGCTCTTACATATTATTGTCTCCAAAATTAATTAGGAAAATTGTTTCCTATAGAGTATATTTCCTTAAATAAGATTTTCATGAAAATAATATGTGGTTGAATTAAGGGAATCTGTCTCTTAATTTAATAAGATTTGATTTAGTAAAATCAAAGTCTTAAACATATTAATTCCAAAATTGATTATGATAATTTAGGAAATTGTTTCCCAAAAACAATTCCTTGAATAAAGTATGAAATTAAAATTAGGAAATTTGGTTCTAATTCAATTAATGAGACTTGATAAATTAAGTCACATACATACTTTATTAAGGAAATCGATAGAACATGACATAATTATATGTCATGAATGTGCATAAAAGAAAAGGATGAGACCCAAAACCCCTTACAAAATATTAAGGCCAACACCTTCCATTAATATGGTTAGAACCGGAGTTTTGTTTCTCGTTTGAGTTGATGGACACATTCATGCCCGGCTTGAACCTCAATATGTTCAAACCATGGAATTAGTTTATGATTAATATAGTTGGAGTCAGATGTCAATCCTTAGTTTTGGTTGTTGGACACATCCAAGCATGACTAAACGGTTGAATGAGCTCCAACCATGTTAAAACTATTTCTTCATTAATGGGTCAGCCTTAAGCTTGGAGCATCGATTTGTTGTGCCACAACCAAGGTTGATATAAAGAGAAGTGCAATTGGGTGCTATGTATATTGTTGCATACTTGTTAATGAGTTAAAAACCAAATGATTTATGCAAACATTCAATTAGTTGATAGCATAATGTGATATTTACATATGTATAATATGTAATCGGTATAATTACCTACCTTCATAGCTACGAATAACTTGATGGACTCTAGCCATGGTTGTTCTTATCTATGGTTGGATATCAACCTATTTGGAGATGTTCCTACGATCTCCCGAATTGATAAAAAGGGTTATTCAATTCGAAAAATAAATAGGATTTAATTAATGTATATTGATGCATTCTTTATCATTCTTCTCACATAAGCTCAATTTGTATTTCTAGGATAATCACTTGATCATGTCTTCTCTGAATTTGCATTCCATTTTGGACACCAATAAGCTAACTGGGCCAAACTTTATGGACTGGTTTCGAAACCTGAGGTTAGTCCTCAAGGCAGAAAAGCTTGCTTATGTCCTTGAAGAACAACTTCCCAACCATCCTCCTAAAGATGCAACTCCAGACCAGTTACTGGCCTATCAGAAACATGTGGCCAATTCTGAACTTGCGAGTTGCATCATGCTGGCCGCTATGGTACCTGAGCTATAAAAGCCGCATGAGCATATGGATGCTCATACCATCGCCTCCATCTTCATGAGCTGTTTGACGAGCAGACGAGATCTGAAAGGTTTGAGGTCTCCAAACTCCTCTTCACCTCTAAGATGCAGGAAGGCACTTCTATCTCACAGTTTGTGTTGAAGATGTTGGGGTACATTGAGCGACTAGGCACACTCGGATTTGCAATGGATCACGAACTAAGTATTGACTTAATTCTCCATTGTTTGCCCAAGAGTTACTCACAGTTTGTGATGAACTATAGGATGAACAAACTGGTAACTACCATTCCTGAGTTGCTTATCCTGCTGAAGACTGTAGAGCCTTCTGTAAAGCAGGATCAGAAGACGGTACTGTTAGTTGGTTCCTCAAAGAAAGGCTCTAAGAGGAAGCCCAAAGAACAAAATAAGGGAAGGAAGAAAAAGGCCAAAAAGATTGAAAAGGCACCAAAAGGCACTTGCCATCACTGCGGCAAGGAGGGTCACTGGCGAAGAAACTATAAGGTTTATCTTGAGTCCTTGACGAAGAAGGCATCTGATGCCCCATCCTCTTCAGGTATCTTCGTTATTGAATGTCACTCTATTTCCTCGTACGCCTGGGTACTTGATACTGGGTGTAGCTCACATATATGTAATGACATACAGGGGCTAAGGAATAGAAGAAGACTCGTCAAGGGAGAAGCGAATTTGCGAGTTGGAAATAGAGCAAAGATTGCTGCTATTGCCATCGGAACATATTTGCTGAAGCTCCCTACTGGACTTGTCTTAGAATTGGATAATTATTATTTTGTTCCTTCATTAATAAAGAACATTGTATCTATTTCATGCTTGAATGGAAAGGGTTATCATTTAAATTTTAGTAACAATTGCTGTTACATAACTTTAAATGGTGTTCTTTATGGGACTGGAACTTTATGCAATGGTATCTACACGTTAGATTTATCCGGTGACATTTTCAATATTGAAGTTAGCAACAAACGTGCTCGAATAGATAATCAAATAGACTCCTATACGTGACATTGTCATCTTGGCCATGTAAGTAAGAAACGCATGACCAAATTACACCGATGTGGAATTCTGGAATCATTTGAACCCAGCTCATTTGATACATGCGAATGATGCTTAAAAGGTAAGATGACCAAATTGCCCTTTTCCGGAAAAGGTAAACCAGTGGGAGAATTACTTGGTCTAATACATACTGATGTATGTGGACCAATGTCAACTCTTGCACAAGGAGGTTATAGCTACTTCATTACCTTTATCGATGATCACTCACGATTTGGGTATGTGTTCTTAATGAAACACAAATCTGAAGCTTTTGAGAAATTCAAAAAGTTCAGAAGTGAAGTAGAGAAATAGCTTGGCAAAAGTATTAAGATACTTCGATCCGATCGGGATGGTGAATACTTAAGTCAAGAGTTTCAAGATTATCTTAGGGACAATGGGATATTGTCTCAATGGACTCCGCCATATACACCACAGCATAATGGTGTATCTAAGAGGCGTAACCGAACCTTGATGGACATGGTTAGATCTATGATGAATGATGCAACTCTTCCAAAATCCTTTTGGGGCTATGCGCTTAAGACAGCTGTTCACTTACTAAACAGAGTCCCGACCAAGGTAGTCTCTACTACTCCATATGAGACGTGGAATAGTAAGAAACCTCATTTATCTCACCTAAAGATATGGGGTTGTCCTGCTTATGTAAAGCAGACTGTATCAGACAAATTGGATGCTAAGTCTGATAAATGTCTATTTATTGGATACCCTAAGGAAACGAAAGGTTACCAATTCTATCATCCCTTGGAACAAAAGGTGTTTGTTTCAAGGCATGCTGTATTTCTAGAAAAAAAATTTCTTTTCCAAGAAAACAGTGGGAGTAGCATTGAACTTGAAGAAGTTCAAGAAACTCCAATAGACATTACAGAGACACCTAGTCTAGACCCACAATCAATAACTCATAATGATGAGCTATCAGTTGAACCTAAAACAACACCACTTCTTCGTAGGTCTGATAGGACACGTAATATTCTAGAGAGATACGGATTTCTCATAAGTGAATCGAATGACGTGTTACTCATTAACGATGACGAACCTATCAATTATGAAGATGTTCTGAAAAATTCAGAAAGGGATAAATGGCTTGAAGCCATGAAGTCGAAAATGGATTCCATCTACAAAAATCAAGTATGAGACTTGGTTAACCCACCTGAAGGGATTAAGCTCATACGGTGCAAGTGGGTTTTCAAGAAGAAAATCGACATGGAAGGTAATGTTATTACCTTTAAGGCTAGATTAGTGGCAAAAGGATATCGTCAGAAGCAAGGAATTGATTATGACGAAACCTATTCGCCAGTAGCTATGCTTAAATCCATTCGGATGCTCCTAGCCATAGCAGCTCATTATGATTATGAGATATGGCAAATGGATGTGAAAATAGCTTTCCTTAACGGAAACCTGCTTGAGGATGTATACATGATACAACCTGAAGGTTTCACATCGGTTGATAAAACCAAAGTATGCAAGCTTCGACGATCCATATATGGACTGAAGCAAGCATCTAGGAGCTGGAACATCCGTTTTGATGAGACAATCAAAAAGTTTGATTTCTCACAAAATCCTGACGAACCTTGTGTGTATAAGAAGGTTAGTGGGAGTGCAGTCGTATTCCTAGTGTTATATGTCGATGACATATTACTTATAGGAAACGATATATCAGTCTTACAGTCAGTTAAAATTTGGTTGTCCAAAACTCTCTCCATGAAAGACCTGGGAGAAGCAACCTATATCCTTGGGATTAGAATCTATAGAGATAGATCAAAACGATTGTTTGGTCTTTTGCAGTCTACATATATAGACCGAGTGCTAGAAAGGTTTAGCATGTCGGAATCCAAGAAAGGTTACCTTCCCATCAGGCATGGGATCAACCTTTCGAAGTCTATGTGTCCGTGAACAGAAAACGAGAGGATTTGCATGAATAAGATTCCTTATGCATCCGCGATAGGATCTATCATGTATGCTATGTTATGTACTAGGCCCGATGTATCGTATGCTGTGAGCGTCACAAGCAGATACCAGTCTGATCCAGGAATGGATCATTGGGCAGTTGTCAAGACAATCCTCAAGTACTTAAGAAGCACTAAGGATGTGCTCCTAATATATGGAGAAGGTGATATGGTAATACGTGGGTATACAGATGCCAGTTTCCAGACAGATAAGGATGGCTCCAAATCTCAATCCGGATACGTATTTATTTTGAATGGAGGCGCAATAAGTTGGAAGTGTTCCAAGCAAGACACCGTAGTAGATTCTACCATGGAAGCGGAATATATTGCAGCTTCGGAAGCAGTCTGGATCAAGAAGTTTGTCTCAGAACTTGGTGTGGTTCCAACCATTGATGAAGCAATACCGGTTTACTGCAGCAACAATGGAGCTACTACACAAGCGAAGGAACCAAGGTCTCATCAACGATTCAAACATATTCTTCGCCGCTATCATCTGATCAGCGAGATTATAAGTAGGAATGATATACAAATTGAGAAAATTCACACTGAAAGGAATTTAGTGGATCCTTTAACTAAGGCCTTGCCTCAAAGCAAGTTTGAGGATCATGATAGAGCCTATGGTATTGGGTACCGTAGCGATTGGCATTAGGCCAAGTGAGAGTTTGTTAGTGATATGAGAGAAGTGTCCTAAGGCAATCACCTTATGACTGTAATCATTTATTTTAATAAATGAATATTCACTATTTGAGTATACATGTTTGCGTATTTGATTGAGATCTTAAACTCATTTACTGAATGTCCGCAATACAATTCACAGCATGATAGAATTTGTGATGAATTCACAACTAGTGATTATCTCTACATGTGTAATTGTGAAGTATTGAAATTGTCCCTAGTCGATAAATTGATAAATACGGGCACTATCAATTCTGTTGAGACTAGCATGGGTTATTCTCTAATCAGCTGATTCTCACTAGCTGATGACATTGAGATGTCCGGAGATAAACATGAATGCTAGTTAAGGGAACTAGTTCACTGGAGTGACTGTCTATAAAACTTCATATGGTAGTCTACATATAGATATGTCAGTGAAGTTCTTACTGCAGCTTAAGTGCGATGTTCCTTTGACTTGCGGTGTTCAAGTCATCTTGGTCATGGAGACTTATACTTTGACATCTTAAGCAAGCATCTCCAAGGAGGTGTGGACCCAGGATGATTGGGTATAAGCCGAAGTGCCCGAAGATGTTTGAACAACCTACAAAGGATTCACCACTCCTTGCGAGGAGATGTATACCCGAGGCCTATCGTCGGATTGTTACTCGAAGCCTCTGGCCAGAGCATGACATGTTTAGAGTAAGAATCTCTTAAATACGTGAGAGTAATTAGAATCTGTAGGACGAGAAAACGTTACTTGGGCTAGGTGTGATGTAGTCTGCCTAGTGGGGACTGACACACATAGACCATGTCCTGAACCAGGTGGGTATAAGATGGTGAAGGGAATGAGGCACGATTCATTATAGTTGCTGAAGGGTTTCAGAATTGTTTCTGAGTTCAACCGTTGATCTTTCGATTAATTGGGGATCATGATGTACTACTAGGTGTCACTCATGATCGTTCTACAATTGATTAATTATAGACGGCCAACATAAATCGAAAGCCTATTTAGTCACACGCACTACGAGTAATCCGAGGGATTTAAAATGAGTTGAAAATTGGATTTTCCAATCAAGAGAGACTAGGTTTGGTTGAGCTAAACGATAAGTCGAATTTGAATTTTTCAGAGACGCATCGGAAGCGTAAAATGGCTAAGTCTTTTGAAGACTTAATAGATGAATTAAATAAGTTTAATTCATTGGGGCGTGTCTTGGATGGGCCGGCCAAAGAGGGCCTCCATCCTCTTTGCTTGGCCGGCCACAACAAAGGGAAAGAACCATGTTTTGGATCAATTTATAAAATAAACCAAGTGTGGTTTGTTTTATAATAAACCAAGGTTTGGTTTATTTCTTCATGGAAATTAAAATGAACCATGGATTGGTTTATTTTATAAAATCAATCATGGATTGATTTACCATGATAAGGAAATTTATTCCATAAAAGAGAAGAGACTTGATTGATTTTTATCATGAATTAAAATATGATTTTAACCATGATATAAAATCAAACTTGGCAAGATGGAATAAGTTATTCCATATTTGAGAGGCTTGATGGTTGAGAGGCTACTATATAAAGGACCCAAGGCAAGGCTTGGAAAACAATCGAAGAGATCAAGGCATAGGCTCTCTCCCTCTCTTTCTCTCCTTCTCTTCTCCCCTTCTTGTCATGCGCCAACCATCCCCAAGAAGGAGCACCAAGTCGGCCGCCCCTGCCCTTTCCCTGTCGGCCATCCTTTTGTGGTTAGTCTTCCGACTTCTCTCTTGGTTTTTCTTGTCTCGTTCTCGGAGAATCTAGTAGTTCTCGAGAACACGAAACTCGTGGCTTTGCGAAGTCATCCCGAAGATACTCGGCGTGGACGCGAATAGAGGCGGAGCTTCAAAGGGACCCTTACGGTTGGATCTCGTCCCTTCCTTCGAGTTACGCAAGTAATATGTAAATTAAATTACGTTTTTGCAAAATTTTAAATATATGATCATGTCTACACAAGATAAAATTGCATGCTTAGATATGTGGTTAAATAATCTGAGAAATTATTTATGCTAAACCTTCCGCTGCACGTAATTAATTTTAAAATTACGAGCCCGCATCCATGTCAACATGCACCCGGTCCCAACACTACTGACCCTGGGGGGTTGGGAACCAAGTAAAAATCCCGTGTGCAATCTGTCTTTCGTTCTGTTTTGTTTCTTTTTATTTTCCGCTGTGCTACTAACGCTCTGTTTAGAACAAATTTCGAAAGTTAGACGAGTTTCCGCGAGATGATTTTTTGGTTGATATTCACCCTGCCCCTCTATCGACGGCGTCAGTCCTACAATTGGTATCAGAGCCAGACCGCTCTTCATATGGCTAACTGCCAACGGAGCAAAGATGCTAAGAGTTGAGGGGAAGCCCAAGGGTGAATCTGGTACGTTTTGTTATGTTGTTTTTTAAATTCCATATTATATGCTTCAAGTGCAGGGAGAGAGGGCACTATAAATATCAGTGCCCTACTCGTAAGACTCAGTCTTCACCACCGGAAGCAAAGGAGGCATCAGCGCTCGGAGTTCGGAGGGATAAAAGTCAAATACGGTGTTTCAAATGTGAAAAATACGGATACTACAAGAATAAGCGTCCGACGAAAGTACAGAAAATTTACATTCCAAAAAATTTACAAATTCCTGCACTATCTTATAATAATTTAGATAATTTTTCTGATAAATTAAATTTACTACATAGTCAAATTAATATCTTGCATGCCAAATTAGAAAATGCAGATATGTCTAAAATATCAGAAATTAACTGTTTAATCCTGAATGTTAATTCAGTAATTTCTAAAATAAATAATTTTAATTCTGAAAATTCTGATAATTTTAATTCTGAAAAGTCTAATAATCTTGAGGATAATTTAGAAATTAAATCTGATAATCTTGAGGATAATTTAGAAATTAAATCTGATAATCTTGAGGATAATTTAGAAATTAAATCTGATAATCCTAAAGATAACTTAGAAATTAAATCTGATAATTCTGAATTCAAATTTGAAAATCTTAAGGATAATTTTGAACTCAAATTTGAAAATCTTAAGGATAATTTTGAACTCAAATTTGAAAATCATAAGGATAATTCTGAACTCAAATTTGAAAATCTTAAGAATAATTCTGAATTCAAATTTAAAAATCTTAAGGATAATTCTGAATTCAAATTTGAAAAGTGTACTGATAACTCTGAATTCATATTTGAAAATCTTATAATTTTGAAAATTGTGAGATTAATTTTGAAAATATCAAAGATATTTCTGAGGATAATAGAGATGAAATTCTTTTAGATGATAATTTAATTATAGATAATGTTGAAGTTTATTTCAAAATATTAACTAGTGGCCCAAATTACTCCACCTACTTTGAGGATATTGAAGTATATAATTTTGAGGATGAGGAGAAAAAGGAATTATCTGAGATTAAGGTCATAGTTAATAAAGTTCACAAAGATTCAAATAAATCAGAATTATTTGAAAAACTTAAAAAGATAAATAAAGTGGAAATAGTAAAGGAATCATAAATTTTTGAAATAATGAAAATAATGAAGCTAAACCCACAATTATTATCTAACCCAAAGATGTTGAAATTTAAATCTAATTAAATCTTAATAATTTTTACCTTATTTATTACAATTATTAATAATCCTTAATTAACTTAATTTCGATTAATCCTTAATTAATTTTAATGCAATTAATCCTTAATTAATTTTAATGCAATTAATCCTTAATTAATTTTAATTCAATTAATCCTTAATTAATTTTAATTCAATTAATTCTTAATTAATTCAACTTTAATTAATTTGTAATTAACTTAAATCCAATTAATTCTTAAATAACTTATACTCAATTTAAATAAAATCTTACCCAAACTGTAACAATTAAATTAATAATATCAAATATGTCAAAGTGGGTTGGCATATTCGCGGGTTCACACGACATGTATCAAATCGGGAATTTGATACATTATTAGAAACTTAAATAAAATAAGTTAACATGTTTGACTCATGCATAACTGTCGTGTCATGCATCTGCTATTTTTTCAATATATGTCATGTCATTCATGTTTAATTTTATGCATGATTTAGAATGATTATAGGAAAAAGAATAATTGAAACTTGATCAACCTAATATTAGGTGGAGGTGAGATGATAGTACGTTAGGGAAGCCCTTCTAATAAGGTCAAGTATATTCTATTTGGTTTGTTTAGTCTGGTGGAACTAGCCGAAGCTACCGATCCAAAACCTAAGCTAGTTAGACCAAAATTTTTCAAGAAGTAATTTGAAAATGAATTTTCGATAAAAGGCTTTATCAAGGAAATGGTTGATGATCCAATAAGGCTACGGCCAAAGAAGGCCTTGTGCCTCGCTAAGACCTGGAAGCCGATTACCGAAATTCAAATTCACTTTGCTATTCAATAAATTTGAATCTAACACAAGTTTTTATTAAATCTTAGTTTTAACAATGAATTAAGAAAAATGATTCAAGCATCTCACAATGCACCCATAAGGCAACCATACGTGCTGTATTGAGACATCTAAAATGGGTGAGATGTTAAGGACTAATAAATTGAAAATATTTTTCAAAATTGTTTTTCAAAATTGTTAGAATGCTTTTCTAAAAATATATTTTCAAAATAGTGCTTCAACATAATAATGTTTTTATGGAATTCATGCTTGCCTGATTGATTATATATGATAGATTTTCAAAAATTATATTCCTTTGAAAAATTGTTTGACCTACACAATTAGACACAAGCCTCATAGGTCAACACTAAAGTCCCTTAAGAGACTTAGAGTCAAACGGTGTTGGATACAGGGGGAGTGTTTTAAAATCATTTAAATGTTTCTTTTGATTTAAATACTGTTACTTATATTTTTCGAAAACCAAGCCTGACAAATTACCTTCATTTCAAAATATGTTTCGAAATTTCAAAATACATTCTAAAAATTGTGCCTATGTCTCATTTGATTTTGATAAACCCTAAAGACATAGAGGAAGGTCCACTTCATGATCTACAAGGACTCCTAGGATGTGTCAAATTTAGGGGGAGTCTGAGTCAAAAGAAAATTTTCTGAAAAGTTTTTTTTTAATTATTTGTTTTGAAATTATTAGATAATTCCTTTGATCTGAACTAAACCCTAAAGACTTAGAGGAAGAGTACTTGTGGTCAACAAGCTTCCTAGGACTGGGTCAAGTTTAGGAGGAGGTCAAATTACAAGAATTATTTAATATATTTTTATGTACTACATTATTAAGTCCTTTTTGAAAACATAAATTTTCTATTAAAGTACTATTTTTTTATCATATTATCTCTCTATCACTTTCAATCTCTATCACTTTCAAAACAGTTTTTTTGGAAATAATATTTACTTGAGTTGGAGAATTTCCAGGACACTTAGGAAAATGTCCTTGTAGTTAACAAGGTTTCCTATGATTGTGTCAGACTGGAAAAGAAACCAAGTCAAGTAAAATATTATATTTTAAAAACAAGATGTTTCTAAGTACTTTCAAAATATGAGTTAAATTATACTTTTCAAAAATTCTAATATCTTTCAAAAGTACTTATACTTTTCAAAAATTCATAATATTTTTCAAAGTACTTATATTTTTCAAAAATGAATGATATTTTTCAAAAGTACTTATATTTTTCAAAAATGCATAATATTTTTCAAAACGGTACATATATTTTTCAAAAATTCATAATATCTTTTAAAGTGATTTATATTTTTCAAAGATACAGATATTTTAAAAGTACTTGCAACATTCAAAAAGCTCAATATCTTTTAAAAGTACTTGCATTTTTTTCCCTTCAAAGTACAAGGTTTTGCACAATATTTTTCAAAGTATTATTTCAAAATGCAAAAATCTCTAAGTGAAATATTTTTGAGAAAAAAAATACATATTTTTCTAAGGAAAAATCATTTAAGTATGCAATTGTTCTTGTTAAACTAGCTCTCTGCTATGATTTCAAAAATTATACTAAGTACTTTCAAAAGAAAATCTTTTATTGTCGGTGCAAGTGTTTTGGTCATTTTTTTGATGTATGACAAAGGGGGAGAGTGAGAGCTTAAGTTAGAAAATTTTTGTTTCTTCCCAAAGGATCAATGAAAATCAAAATTTCATTTTCAAAAAGGGGAGAGTGAGCTTATGTTAGAAATGTTTTTCTCCCAGAGATCAAAATGTATTTTCAAAGCTTAGAACTTTTTTCAAGGATTATAATTTAGCCCTTTCAGCCAATCTAACATAAGATATTGTCAAATATCAAAAAAGGGGATATTGTTGGTGCAAGTCGCATGCGTGATGTCCTCCTCTAAATGTTTCAATGTTTAACAATATACTTAAGTCAGTGATACATTAAACAAGGGAAGGGTGAGCAAAGGAGGAGTACCAATGTGAACCAAAGTCCTAGTTAACCTAGGCACGAAGTCCTGGTTCGAAGAATTGGGCACTAAGTCCTGGTTCGAAGAATTGGGCACTAAGTCCTGGTTCGAGGAATTGGGCACTATGTCCTGGCTGAGGGTTGGGCACCGAAGTCCTGGACCTAGGGTTTGGGCACGAAATCTTGGTCCGAGGGATTGAGCAACTTAGCTGAGTGATGACTAAGGACAGAAGTAGAGACGGGTCGAGGGTCGGACGTCTCGAGATCCGAGAGTATCGAAGGCTAAGTAAAAGTCCACCCGAATGGACTGGGTGGCAACTGTCTCCTGAGAGGAGTAGGTTGAAGGGGCATTCCCGGGGGTAGGAACTTGCATCGGTTCGACCTAGGGTTTCATGGAAATCCGAAGTCAGAACCAAGTCCTTAAGGTTAAGATTGTGTGTGTATTTGCTTTGTATTTGTGTATCTCACATGTACCTAGAATGGAAGACAAAGCAGGCAAACAATGCTGGTGCAGGCAGTACCTAAGTCAAACCTGGGTTTTGATAATGGCAAAGGGTTCAAAAGTTAAGATGTTATTGTGATCTAACATGCTTACTAAGTGTGCAGGAAAAGTTCTAGGTACACTAGGCAAGAATGTTGATGCAGTCTGACCCTGATTGTTGTTTTGGTGTTGACACCGATTTAAGTTTAGGTTGATGAGATGATTTAGATTAAATCCTGGTCGGGGACTGGTGATGGAAATCCTGGTGAGTGAAGCCAGGTCCTAGCCTGGAGGGCTAAGTTGGAAAAGTCCTAGCTTGGAGGGCTAGGTGTGGAAAAGTCCTAGCTTGGAGGGCTAGGTCCTAGCTTACAGGGCTACGTGTGGAAAAGTCCTAGCTTGGAGGGCTAGGTGTGAAAAGTCCTAGCTTGGATGGCTAGGTGTGAAAATTCCTAACTCGGAGGGTTAGGTGATTGGAAATCCCGGTGAGTGAAGCCGGGTCCTAGTCAGTGAAACCAGGTTGACTGAAATCCCGGTGAGTGAAGCCGGGTCCTGGTGAGTGAAGCCAGGTTGACTGAAGTCCCGATGAGTGAAGCTGGGCATGGAGTCTTGGTTTGAGGGAGCAAGCACGAGTCAGGCAAGGGTTGGAGGCTTGTTCTCGTGACTTAGAGTGGATTTGGCCTTACCTGGATCAGTCTGGTGACCGATCAGGGAAGTTGGCACGAAGTTCCCTCTTGGATCGGTCTGGTGACCGATCCAGCTATGTCTGATCGGTCTGGTGACCGATCAGGGAGCATACAGTGAGTTTGGAACCCCACTACTCATCTCCTGATCGGACTGGTGATCGATCAGGGATTATGCAGTTTCCTTACTGCTCGGCTCCTGATCGGTCTGGTGACCGATCATGGAGCATACAGTGAGTTTGGGAACCTCACTGCTTGGTTCCTGATCGGTCTGGTGATCGATCAGGGATACTGTTCAGATCGTTCTGGTGAACGATCAAGTGTCGCGAGTTCCTCACTATGACCGATCAGGATGGAGCCTGATCGGTCTGATCATGCCTTGATCGGTCTGGTGACCGATCAGGAGGGTTGGACTGTGAAGCTGAGAAATCACCCTGCAAAGGGGTGGTTCGGTCTGGTGACCGATCCACGATCTGGGATCGATCTGGTGATCGGTCCCAGAGAAGTCGCGATTTTTTATTACGCGTTGGGGACCGATCAGGATGGAGCCTGATCGGTCTGAACCCAGCCTGATCGGTCTGGTGACCAATCAGGAGTCACTCTGATCGGTCCGATGACCGATCAGTGGCTGGCAGCTTTAATTCAAAAAGGTTGTCAGAGCTCTGATTGCGTCTGTTTCTCTACTGATTTGCTACTGATTTCTGTTCCTAACTTCTGATTGTTGATACTCCATTGATTTGCTGAGCTAATAAGCTGCTAAGTGTGCAGGTTACTCAGGTTTACTTCAAGGGAGTCAAACTGAGGCTTTTGCTACGACAGATTGGGCAGTTTTCCATCTCAGGTTGCAATGGACGCTGGCGACGACTGGCAGCTGACTAGGGCTCGGCTGAGGAGAGCTCAGGGAGTCCAGGAGAGGTCAGGGTAGCTGGGTTGTCTCAGATGAGCAGCTGGGGGCTGCAGAGGAGAGTCTGTGGCAACACAGGTTAAGAGATGAGATGAGAAGTGGTGAAGTAGTAGTTCTCCACCATCGAAAGCTTGGCTCCATCACTTTTGCGATTACTCTGATCTGTTGATCCATTGTTTGTGAAGCAACCTGCTGTTACTTGAGCACTTGGGAAAAAGAAACAAGAAGCTTGGCGAGTCCATCAGCAAGAAGACACGAAGAAGGGAGTTCTTGCGTGAGATCTGTGCTAAGTGGAGCTGCTTGAGAAGTTTGCTTGTGGTCTTGAGGTTCTAAGTGCTCAGTAAGATTTCTTCTTGTGTTTCCTGTACTTAATACTTCATTCATCTTGAAACGCTGTGGAGAGGTTACTCCACCGAGAAGGAGGTTGCTTTCTATCCGGATTTTTCGGGACTTGATCTACCGACGATCAAGGGATCGCCCACCTTAAGGGCACGCTAAGGAGTAGGGGCAAGTTATCCCCGAACCTTGTAAATCCTCTTTGTTAGCGTTTTCGTTTGTCTTTCATTTCTGCACTTTGTTTTTACTGTATTGCTTCCGCTGTGCTATTAACCCTAAGTGCAGAAGTTCATTAAAGAAAGTGATTTTTGGTGTCTAGCTACATTCACCCCCCCCTCTCTTGCCATCCAAGTTCCAACAAGTGGTATCAGAGCTTGGGGCTCTGTATAAGTGGATTAACAACCGAGAGTCAACTACAATGGCGTTGAGAGAAGGTTTTAGTACCACTCGACCTTCCTTCTTCGATGGAGCAGATTTTCAATATTGGAGATCGAAGATGGAGTATTATCTAAAGATGGACATCAACACATGGTTTGCTGTGAAGGAGGGCTTTTCCCCTCCAAAGGATGATGAAGGAAAAGAATTGGAATCTTGGTGTTGAACGGCTGAGCAAACCCGGAAAAGTGAAGCCGATGCGAAGGCGGTGGTGACTTTGCAATGTGGGATGAACAAAGATCAACTCATCAAGGTTGGTCCCTTTACGAGTGCGAAAGATTTGTGGAATAAACTCATTGAACTCCATGAGGGCACCCGAGACTCAAGAATCGCCAAGAGGGACTTGTTCCTCAACCAATTACAAAACCTCTCCATGAAGGAGAGTGAAACGGTGAGTGAACTTCATAGTAGGTTCAAAGAAGTCCTCAACGGTCTTCATTCCATTGATGAAAAGGTCGAGAACCGCGACCTTGTAAGGTATGTGTTAAAAGCTTTTCCAAGGAATGCTTTGTGGTCATCCATGGTGGATGCCTACAAAGTTTCCAAGGACTTATCAATTATAAAACTAGATGACTTATTTTGTGAAATGGAGCTTCATGAAATGGCTAACAAAGGCCCCAAGGAGAAGCGGATTGCCTTAGTTGCAGGAGAAAAGACCAATAAGAAGAAGAAGGGGAAGGAGGTCTCTTCATTTTCATCCGAGTCCGAGTCCGATTCCGAGGAGGATGGCAGTGGATCCTCTTCCTCCAAGATGGCAAATTTTGTAAGAAGGATGATGAGGAAGAGCTGATGATTCAAGGGTAAAGGTAACCCTAGTGAAGTTAAGATTGATAAATCTAACGTTACTTGTTATGAGTGTAGCAAGAAAGGGCACTTCAAGAGTGAATGCCCAAAGCTAAAAAAGAAGGAGGAGAAATCCATGAAGAAGAAGAAGGCCTTGAAGGCCACATGGGATGAATCCTCCTCAAGTTCATCCGAAGAGGAGAAGGATGAGAAGAGCACACGCCATATAGCACTCACGGCAAATGTAGGAGAAGAAAGCAGTGATGAATCCACCGACTCCTCAAACGTGGCTTCATCATCTTCGGATGATGAAGAGGTAATCACTCCCGAATTAGATAAATGTTATAGAACCATTGCATGTTTGACCGATTTATTGAAAAAGTCAAAAAATAAAGTTAAATCATTGAAAGTAGAGGTTGAACATTTGAAATCCTCTAAGGATGAGGATATTGATGATTTACATTTAGAAATGTTAGAAGATGAAAACAAATCTTTGAAGAGTGAAGTTAAGAGACTCAAGAATGTTCTTGAGAAATTCTCAACTAGCTCAAAGACTCTAGACATGATTCTAAATGCACAAAGTCTGTCTACAATAGAGCCGGTATTGGTTACCGACCCAAAGAACCATCATTTGTGTCCTTAATGTCTAGGACTGATGTTAGACAATTTAAGACCCCTAGGACTCAAAAGAAGGTGGTCAAGGCATAGGTGCCTAAATCTTGCTTAGTAGGTGCTTTAGGTCCCAAGATTTGGGTACATAATGTTGATGCAAAAAGCACCCAAGTCGAACCTAGGTTTTGATAATGGTAAAAGGGTTCAAAAGTTAAGTCTTATTTGTTATCTAGCATGCTACTCAAGTGTGCAGGGTAAAAAGTCCTAGCGAGGGACTGCTAGGCACTGGCGAAGGAATGCCAGGGTAAAAAGTCCTAGCGAAGGACTGCTAGGCACTGGCGAAGGAATGCCAGGGTAAAAAGTCTTAGCAAAGGACTGCTAGGCACCATGCAAAGGACAGCTTGGTACTGAAGCTCTAGCGAAGGACTGCTAGGCACCGGGCGAAGGGCAGCTTGGTAACCAAGACCTGGCGAAGGACTGCTAGGCAAAAGTCCAACCGGAAGAGCCGGTTGGCATAAGGTAAATTCTCCTAAGAGGAGTAGGTGAGGATGCGTTCCCCGTCGAAGGAACAGTAGGCGTCGATTCGACCTAGGGTTCCATTTTGGAGACCCAAAGTCAGAACCAAGACAGCTAAGGCTGTATAAACTAACATCTTATTGTTTTATGTGGTTTTGGACTAACCCTGGATGCATGACTGAATGAACGAGTGTCTGTAGCTCAGAGAGCCTCAAAGGAGTGAGGCAAAGGCTGAGTAGGGCGCCCGGAGAGTCCCGGGTGCCCCCAAGGTGAACACAAACAGTTGAAGCAAAGAAACTGCTTCTGCAGCTCATGGGCAGGGCGCCCCCGCTGCTCCCGGGCGCGCCGGATGGTCCGGGCGCCCCCAGGTGAAGCTAACGAAGCAGAACCCAGCGAAGCCAACGGATAAGAGGAGACCCGGTCAACCCGGGCGCCCCCAAAGTTCCGGGCGTCCCAGTCAAAGCCTGATCCCGAGTATTAAGGGATCAGAGCAGACCGAGAGGGAATCGGATCGGCTGACACGTGGGGGGGGCGCCCCCGACGTTCCGGGCGCCCCCACGGGCTATAAATAGGCCCTCAACCCCAAGGCTTCGTACAACACTTTTTTCAACGCAATCATGCTCTTCTGCTTCGGCGCTCTGCTCCGGAAACCTCCCGACTCGAGACTCAAGCGCCGACGACGTCCTGTTGCTCCGAAAATTCACTCTACATTGGACGTCGGTAAAAAAAGAGTTACTTTTAAGTTTACTATACTGCGTTTGTAATATCTCTCTGTAAACATTTTTGCGCACTTATAGAATTACCCGCAGAAAACGGTCAACGACCGTGGGCCTTGGAGTAGGAGTCGACCTAGGCTCCGAACCAAGTAAAACTACCTGTGTTCGCGATTGATTTTATTCCGCTGCGTACTTGCTCTAGTTTTCATTCGAAAAGCATTTAACGATATTTACCCCCCTCTATCGTTTCTCTCGATCCAACAAGTGGTATCAAATCAAGGTTGTTCAAATTTGGTGCAACCACCAGTTTGAAATTTTTTTGGATTTGTTTAAATTTTTTTTAATTTTTTTTTTCGTTCGAAATTCTTCTAATATTTTTTTTTCGTTGGAAATTCTTCTAATATTTCTTTTTCGTTCGAAATTCTTCTAATATTTCTTTTTCGTTCGAATCTCTTCTCGTTGATCGAGGCTGGTGCAACACCCCTCGACAAATATTTTTTTCCTTTATCCCGCACTACTAATCCAAGACCAAGTCTTGGGATATTTTTTTTGTGTGTCTAGATTACATTTCAGATAAAATGGCCATGCAAGATGGCTTCAGCACCGCAAGACCATCTCTCTTCAGTGGAGAAGACTTCTCCTACTAGAAGAGCAGAATGGAGGTCCACCTGAAAACTCAGGTGGACATGTGCATAATCATCCAATCCAGACTGGAGATTCCGAGAAATGCAGAAGGAGTACCTCAAAGCTACATAGAGTGGGACACCGCTCTGAAACGAAAAATTGAAGCGGATGCAAAGGCGACCCAGACCCTTCAATGCAGCTTAACAAAAGAGGAGCTGAACCGGGTGGGCCCTTTCAATAGTGCCAAGGAGCTATGGAGAAAACTGATCGAGCTGCACGAAGGAACATCAGACACTCGGATCAGCATGAGAGATCTGCTCCTGAACAAGCTGTATACCATCAAAATGACCGACAACGAAACAGCAACTCAGCTTCACGCCCGAATTCAAGAACTAATGAATGGTCTACACACCATTGGTCACAAGGTAGAAAACCGTGACCTAATAAGGTATGCTTTAAATGCTTTCCCCGAGAAACACCTTGTGGGCATCTATGGTAGATGCATACAAGGTTTCACGGGATCTTTCAAAAATTAAATTAGATGAATTGTTCTCTGAATTAGAGTTACATGAACAGACTAACTGCAATCTGGCCGAGAAAGGTATTGCCTTAATTGCAGGTAAAACTGGAAGGACAACTAAGAAGAAGCCTCAACCTGAACCCGAGTCTAACTCAGACTCAGACTCAGAAGACGAAGAAGGAGATCGACCTAAGCTGGTCCGACTGGGCCGAAACTACTACAAAGAATTGAAGAACCAAACCAACAAGCGGAAAGTCAGCTGAAGAAGGGATGAACCAGCTGAACCCGCAAACGAAAAGAACAAGCCCAACGTGACCTGCTACGAGTGCAAGAAGAAGGGCCACTACAAGACGGAGTGCCCGAACCTAAAGGAGACCAAGAAGAATAGAAGGAAGAAGAAGACACTTCAAGCAACGTGGGACGAGTCCTCCTCCTCCTCCGAAGAAGAGGTCCCACAATCGAACCTACTCGCACTAACCGCCTCAGAAGAAGTCGAGACCGAGTAAGAATCAGAACAGGACGACGACAGACTGACATTTTCAGAGGACGGCGAAATCAAGGTAAGTGGATTTACTAAAAGTCAATTAAATGAATTAATATCTTATCTTTCTCGAGATTTGGCGAAAGCTAAACTCTGAGTCGAATCCCTTTGACAGGAAGTAAAACTCCTGAAAGAGGGAGCTGACTCTAAACCCTTAACTGAGAAGGTTCAAGAAGGAACCTCTAATCAAGTTGAAAAACTTGAGAAAGAGAACTCCTTCCTGAAAACTCAGGTTAACGATTTTAGATCAGCTTTAGAACGATTCACTTCTGGTTCCAAGGGTCTTGACATGATTCTTGGAAAATAGAAGTCTGTTCTAAATCGATCCGGACTAGGCTATAGAGCCAGATATAGACAAAGATCATATTTTACTGTAGTGAATCAGTCCAGAAATAAAGTTCAGGCATGGGTACCTAAACTGTACCTGAACAAACCAACTGGATCAAATCAGTATTGGATCCACAAGGACAAGATTCACATCTTGCCTAACCATTACCGTGGCTTTAGTCCAGGGGGAGCCAAATTAAAAACTATATTTATTGTTAGATAAAACTTAATTCTTGATTGTAATTTGCTTGACTGATTGTTTATTTAATTTTTGCAATTTATCATGCTTAGACTTAGGAATGGTTAGTTTATGGACTGAACATGCTTAACTGAAACTTGACAACATAGTATTGGGTAGAGGTGAGATGATAGTACGTTAGGGAAACCAATTCTAATAAGGTCAAGTATACTTGGTCTCTTTAGACTAGTGAAACTAGCCGAACCTACCGATCCAAGACCCAAACTAGTTAGACCAGAATTTTTCAAAGATTAATTTTGAAAATGAAATTTCATTAAAAGGCTTTGTCAAGAAAAAGGTTGATGATCCAATAAGGCTACGACCAAAGAAGGCCTAGTGCATCGCCAAGACCTGGAAGCCAATTTTTGAAATTCAAATTCAAATTATTCATTGTCAAATTCAAATCTAACATAAATTTTCAGTTACTTGTAGATTTAAACATTCTTTTCAAAATAAATTCAATTATTTTCAAAATTAATTTAAGTTTTTCAAAATAAATCATTATTTTTCAAAATAACTTTACTTATCAAAACCTGTCTCACAAAACCTATAAGGCTAACGTGATTAAAAACCCTAGATTTGGGTGAGACAGACTAGGCAGTGAAAATCAATTTAAGCTATTCCTGACTCTAATTGGATCCAAATCAACAAAACTCTTTATGTGTAGGAACATAAAGATTTGGACCAATGGATGTTGGATAGCGGTTACTCCAGACACATGACTGGAGATAAATTGAAATTCACCAAACTCAAGTTCAAGAACCTAGGCTCAGTGGCATTTGACAACAATGCTACACTAAAGGTAATTGGGTCAGGTAATATTGAACTTAAATCTGACTTTGTGATTAAGAAAGTTCTTTTGGTTGAAAACTTCAATTTTAACTTGCTTAGCATAAGTCAGTTGTGTGATTCTGGTTATATAGTTACCTTCAACAATTCTAACTGCCTGATTAGAAACGTACAAGACTCAGAAATCATACTTAAGGGCACTAGGAAAAATAATGTTTACACTATAAACTTTCCCCTAGTACCTAAATGCATGTTAACTCAGTTAGAACAATCAAATCTCTGGCATAGGAGACTGTCACACTAACCTAAGAATTATTTCAATAATCACCCAACTTGGCCTAATTAAAGGTATTCCCAAAATTAAAAACCATGAAAACTTAATATGTGAATCATGCAATCAAGGTAAACAAACCAGATCTAATCACAAACTAATTCAATCTGATCTAACTCAAACCACACTTGAGCTCCTGCACCTTGACCTATTTGATTCACATGGAGCCAAGTCACTAAGCGGAAACCAGTACTGCTTAGTAATAGTTGATGATTACTCAAGGTTTACCTGTGTTAGGTTTCTAAAGACCAAAGATGAAACCCTAAATCATTTTAATGAATTCTGTAAGTTAATTGAAAATCAAAACAACACGAAAATCAAAAGACTTAGGAGTGACCACGGGGGAGAATTTGAAAATCAACGGTTCGAGGAATTCTGTAAGGTAAATGGATACGTACATGAATTTTCATGTCCTAGAACCCCCCAACAGAATGGGATAGTCGAAAGAAAAAATAGAACTCTACAGGAAGCTGCTAGGGCTATGCTTAATGAATTTAACTTAGCCAACCAATATTGGGCAGAAATAATTAGTACGGCTTGCTACATCCAAAATAGGGTCCTGATTAACAAGCGACACAACAAAATAGCCTATGAACTATATTACCATAGACTTCCAAATCTACACTATCTAAGGTTTTTTGGATGCAAAGTCCATATCCTAAACACCAAAGACTACTTAGGAAAATTCCAATCTAAGTCAAACCCAGGTATCTTCCTAGGATATTCAACAACAAGTAGAGCCTATAGGGTTTACAACAACCAAATCAAGAAAATCGAAGAAACAACCAACCTAATATTTGATGAAGAAATTAACTCAAAACCAAATCCAACTTCATCAAACACTGATCAAGAAGATACTCAACAAATTGGTGAATCTTTAATTGAACCCATAAACGAACTAACTATTGAACCAACTAGTGAGTCAAATGAACCAATTATTGAACCAATAATTGAACCAACTCAAAGAGTTGAATCAAATAGTGAACCAAACCGACCAGCCAGACCCAAGGCTGAACCAAGTTCTAGAAAAACCAAGAAACCCAGACTCGGTCACCCAACTGACCAAATTGTGGGTGATCCAACTCTAGGAGTCAGGACTAGATCCTCCTATAGAAACCTTAGTCAAATAGCAATGATTTCAAAAATAAAACCTAAGACTATAGATGAGGCCCTACCTGATCCTGATTGGATCATAGCTATGGAAGAAGAATTAGCCCAATTTGAGAGAAACTAAGTCTGGGAACTAGTGCCTAAACCTGAAGGCAAATCCATCATTGACACTAAGTGGGTTTTTAGGAATAAGCTAAATGATCAAGGAGAAATAGTCAGAAATAAAGCCCGCTTAGTAGTGAAGGGATTCAGCCAAGTAAAAGGATTAGATTACGACGAAACATATGCCCCAGTAGCTAGACATGAGTCCATTAGAATGTTATTAGCCTTTGCATCCCATAAAGGATTTAAGCTATATCAAATGGATGTAAAGTCATCTTTTCTAAATGGATTCATTAAAGAAGAAGTTTATATAGGTCAACCCCCTGGGTTTGAGGACTTAGAAAGACCTGACCACGTTTACAAACTTACCAAAGCATTATATGGACTAAAACAAGCACCTAGGGCTTGGTATGAACGCTTATCAACTTACTTAATTTCTAAAGAATTTAAACAAGGACAAATTGACTCAACCTTATTTATTAAAACCCTAGGAAAAGATATATTTATTGCCCAAATCTACGTACATGACATAATCATTAGGCCCACCAACTCAAACTTTCTAAAAGAATTTGTTAAAATAATGGAAAATGAATTTGAAATGAGCTTAGTTGGTGAGCTTAACTTCTTCCTAGGCTTACAAATTAAACAAACTAGGGATGAAAACTATGTCCATCAATCCAAATATGCTAAAGAGTTAATAAAGAAATTTAAAATGGATAACTCTAAAAGCATAAGTAC
The DNA here is from genome assembly GCA_024364735.1 of Boesenbergia rotunda. NCBI lineage: Eukaryota > Viridiplantae > Streptophyta > Magnoliopsida > Zingiberales > Zingiberaceae > Boesenbergia > Boesenbergia rotunda. The sequence continues at coordinate 25,711 of JAGFNQ010010235.1, forward strand.
CCCCATGGCCACTAATATAAAAATAGATAGTGACCCTGATGGTAAACTAGTAGACCTTAAACTCTATAGAAGTATGATAGGTAGTCTACTGTACCTTACAGCCAGCAGACCTGATATTCTTTTTGCCGTAGGGATGTGTGCTAGATACCAAACCTGTGCTAAGGAAATGCACTTAGCAGCCCTAAAAAGAATACTAAGATATGTAAAGGGCACCCTAAATGTAGGGATTTGGTATCCTAGAACCTCAATCTTTGATTTGTCAGGATACTCGGATTCTGACTATGCTGGTTGCAAATTAGATAGAAAGAGCACAAGTGGAAGCTGCCAACTGTTAGGACATAGTCTAGTATGTTGGTGCAGTAGAAAACAACACTGTGTAGCTCTATCCACAACTGAAGCTGAATATGTTGCCTTAGGAGAATGTGTAGCACAACTTCTATGGATGATGCATACTCTTAAGGACTTCCAGCTCAACTACACTCAAACTCAAGTATTCATTGACAATATAAGCTTAATTAATCTAACTAAGAACCCAATCCAACATTCCAGAACTAAACACATAGAAGTTAAACATCACTTTGTAAGAGACCACGTAGCTAGGGGTGAAATAGTACTTAAACATATAAACTCTAAATCCAACTTAGCTGACATATTCATAAAACCTCTACCTGAGTCTGAGTTCAGCTCACTAAGAAGGCAGTTAGGATTATGCTTGGTAGAATAGGTTTCGTCTACTATTGGTTTTCTTACTCAAATCAGTTTTAAAGAATTTTTTTTAAATCAACTTTTATTTAATTTTGAAAAGTTTTAAAATAAAGTTTTTGACTTAGTTTTATTTCCAAAACTACCCCTTTTCAAAACTAGGTTTTTTTTCGAAAATGGACTTAGCCTAGGCCCTAACCCTAGAAATGAATGCACCTATAGATTTAGAAGCCAGCATCTCACAAGCAACTTAGGGTACTTTGATTGATAACTTAGAAAGGGTTGAGATGCTTAGGTCTTTGCCTTAATTCAAGATGCTTAAGTCAGTGCATCTGCAGTAATTGGGGCACTAAATACAACTTACACAGTAATCAAGTTAAGTGTCAAGTTTAGAAAATCTAACTTGAACAGAACACTTAACTTGACTAACCCTAGCGAAAACTACTGTTTATAACAGTTAGTAAGTAGCTAATTGGGTTAGACAGGCCCCTAAAAGAGGAAATTGAAACTGATTTGATTTAACTCTCATCATGAATTGGTTCAGTACAGCAAAATCATGCAAGTTATTTTCCTTTATGCAATTTAATCATTTTGTTTCTGCTGTATTTATTTGTGTTTGATATATGGCAAAGGGGGAGAGATAGGAAAGGAGAGAGTTTAAAATTTTTTTTCTCTAACTCTAAAAATCTCAAACTCTATCCTTTATTCAAAAAGTACTTAATTAAATTTTTCAAATGTACTAAGTTTTTCAAAAGTACTAAGTTTTTCAAAAGTACTATGTTTTTCAAAAGCACTAAGTTTTTCAAAAGTACTAAGTTTTTCAAACCTTTCCTAAGTACTTAAGTTTTTCAAAACTTCCCTAAAGTACTCCTAAGTACTTAAGTTTTTCAAATTTCACTAAGTACTTTAAAACTTAAAGTTTTCAAAACTTCTTTGAGTACTTTAAACTTAAGGCGTCAAAATTTTCCTTAGTACTCAAACTTAAGTTTTTCAGAATCCTTCTTAAATTTTCTAAGTATTTAAACTTAAATATTCTACAAGTTCTCCAAAAGAGACAACCAAAATTATTTTCTGTTGAAAATTATTCTAAGTAAAAATCCATCCTTAAACTTAGAATTTATTTTCAAAAACCCCACGAAGTTTTGAAAAATCTAGGAGGAGATTCCTTCCAGGGGGAGGGAACAAAATTTAATTTTTACTTGCTCTGATTAACTTAACTTTTTGAACCAGGGTTGCCGTAAATCAAAAAGGGGGAGATTGTTGGTGCAGAAAGCACCCAAGTCGAACCTAGGTTTTGATAATGGCAAAAGAGTTTAAAAGTTATGTCTTATTTGTTATCTAACATGCTACACAAGTGTGCAGGGTAAAAAGTCCTAGCGAAGGACTGCTAGGCACTGGCGAAGGAATTCCAGGGTAAAAAGTCCTAGCGAAGGACTGCTAGGCACCAGGCAAAGGACAGCTTGGTACTGAAGCCCTAGCGAAGGACTGCTAGGCACCGGGCGAAGGACTGCTTGGTAACCAAGACCTGGCGAAGGACTGCTAGGCAAAAGTCCAACCGGAGGAGCCGATTGGCATAAGGTAAAATCTCCAGAGAGGAGTAGGTGAGGACGCGTTCCCCGTCGAGGGAACAGTAGGCGTCGGTTCGGCCTAGGGTTCCATTTTGGAGACCCAAAGTCAGAATCAAGATAGCTAAGGCTGTATAAACTATCATCTTATTGTTTTATGTGGTTTTGGACTAACACTGGATGCAGGACCGAAGGAACGAGTGTCTGCAGCTCAGAGAGCCTCAAAGGAGTGAGCCAAAGGCTGAGTAGGGCGCCCGGAGTGTCCCGGGTGCCCCCAAGGTGAACACAAACAGTTGAAGCAAAGGAACTGCTTCTGCAGCTCATGGGCAGGGCGCCCCCGTGCTCCCGGGCGGCCCCTGATAGATACCATTTTGTTGATTATTTTAATTGCTAAAAGTCATGTTTGACCTATGTTTTTATTGTTTAATTGTGAAATTGCCCTAAGTTTTAGAATTGCAAATTTACATATATTTGGATTATTTGGCCACTAATTTTCTGATATATTTTTGTAGGCATGAAAGGATCTTGGACCTAGGGCATACTGGGTCAAATTTGAGTTGGAAGTGACCCGGATCGAATTATCAAGCTTAGGATTAAATCTGGGCCGTCCGATTCAAGAGCGGCTAGATCTGAGCCATCCGGGATCATCTAAAGCAATCCGAGCTAGGGTTAGGGTTGATCAAGCACTCTGATCATGATCTAAAGGTTTCATCCCAATCAGAGCTCAATTAACCGTTGGATCAAGCTTGGAGGGCTCTAGATCGTCCATTCAAAGATTAAGTTGATCTGGACCATCCGTTGCACATTTGGAGGATTTGAGCTATCACGAGGCAGATCCTGACCCCAGATCATCATCATCAAAGTTTGGCTCCAATCAGAGCAAGATCAACCGTTGGATTTCATCAGATCAATCTGGGTCGTCCTTTGATAGCTATTTAATCAGAAACTCCACAGCCTTTCTCCTCGTCGCGTCTTCGCCGCAACTCTCCAGTTCTTCGTGTTCTTCCATTCTTCTTCAATTCCTCTTCAATCTAAGGCGCGACCACCTCGATTCCAACTGAAATTCATCATCTGAATACTTGGAAGGCAGTCTCGATCCAAAATTCAACTCAAACTTCATCCGGACAGAGGTTGTTGAGGGTTTCGCATTCTCTGTGTCCGGGAGCTTGAATCTTAGTTACACTAAAATTCAGATCACCTGATCCACTTGTAGGGGTTCTCAGGTGAGCTCAGGTCGTCTCCAAATCTTCATCGCAGCTCAACAAGCCGAGATTGAAGGGCTCAGATCGGAATTTTCCCAGTTGGAGCAGTTTGAGCAAAATTGATGGATTGAAGTTGTTTTCCACTGATTTGCTGAGCCTAGGGGTTCGAAGCCAGCTCTTGCTTGACGACCAAGAAGATCTTGAGCTCTGGAAGGAATCGAGGAGTAGTTTAATTAGTTTAATTTCTGTTTTAGCTGTAGTTTTTTGTGTTCTATCGAATCTGCACTGCTTTGTTCTGATTTCTATTTAGCTGTTGTAATTTCTATTTTAACTTGTTTTTCGCAGTAGTTAAGATTCAATTCAGTAAGTAAAGTAGTTAGTGAATGAGTCTAGTGCACAAAAGCTTCAAATTTCAGCTTAATTTCTGTCAAATTCTTGCGTGCCAATTTGTTAAGCTTGCGTATCAAGCATTTCCTGCATTTTGACTTGGCGTATCAAATCCTTAGGAGCAGTTCATATTAGCTAGATTAGATTATGTCTGAATGTTTCTTATGTTAGATTGGGTTAATTCAACATCAGTTTGCTTGTAAGTTCTTGAGCATGATTGTCCCCTGAATTTAGTTGAAAGTTCTGCACATCTCAATTCTGAATTTGTTGTTCCCTTCGGTTTGTTTACCTTGACAGCTTCCATTCGATAATTCTGAATTTTATTTTCATTTCTGAATTCACTCAGTCCATTGCATGTCACTCACTTACATCCCGAACTGTTAGAATAAATTTTCGGCAAGAGAATTCAACAACTCGGCACAAGAGTTTCATCTTGCGTGCCAAGTTGTTGGATTTTTTATTTGCATCAGATTTCCACTAGTTTTTTTTGGTGTAGGACAGCTACTGAAGTCTATTGATATCATCTTTAGAATCCTTGAGTTTCTTTGCATTGGTTTGCTTTCCAAAATCATAGCTAGTTTTAGTTAAAGTGTTTGTTCAAATTCTGAATTTCACATGCTCTTAATTGTATCAAGTTTGTTTTCGAAAATTGCCATTACTACCTCTATTTCTTATCTTAGTGTTTGATTGCATTTGAATTTAGATTTGTTTTCCAATTCGGTTAAGTACCTTGTTGATTTGGTTTACCATTAGTTGAGTTTTTATTTAGTGCCAACTTCTTGTTTAGTTCATTAGCTTAAGATTCTTACTTCTCCATTGCAATTTAATTTTCGATTAAAACCCAAAACCCAATCACTTATTTGAAACCCCAAAAACCCAAACGACACAAACCAAGCTCGAGTCAAACACTACAACTAGCCCCAAGAAAAATACGACCTGTGGCCCCTTTACTACGCTTTTCATACTTTGATTGCAAAAAGGGTTTCCAGCATTCATTTATAAATTCTAAATTTGAGACCCACATTCGTGACAGTCTATTTTGGGTCTGTCAAATTTTTGGCGCCGTTGCCGGGGAAGCAACTAGTTGATTTGTTTGATTTTTGCTTGTATGTTTTTTTTGACATATCATTGGGTTCTATTTTTGTTGCTTATTCTTTTGTATACGGTTGCTGCCATTTTTTTTTTGCTTGTTGTGTGACAGGGCTATAAAATCCAAATGTTTTCACCAGAGGACTATTCACAGCTCAAAGATGCACTGGTGGGGTTAAAAAATGTGTTTAAGCACTGGAATTGTCAACTAACACCCAACAGTGATTCATCTACTTACCAGCAGCCGTGTCCACAATTTCAGCAATCACATTCGAATTTTCAACGACCCAATCAGTTTTTTCAGCCACCATTACAACAATTCGAGCAACCACAGCAATTCCAACAATTTCGGGAAGAATTTCAGCATTTTAACCAAAATTTCCAGCTGCCTTTTGCAAGTTTTCAGCATGGACATAATCAATTTCAACCTCAATTCCAGCCATATCAACAAGGGCAGCAAGATTGTCAATCGTTTCAAACATTTCCACCTCAAAACCAACTATTTTTCCAGCCCACACAGCCCATTAATCAGAATTTCCAGCAACAAAACAAGAATTTCCAGCCCACTCAATTTGAGTTTTCACCACCATAATTTCAACCTCAAATCCAAGAATTCCAGGGCTACAATTCTCAGCCACCTCCACCAACTTGTGAACTAAATTTTCAGCAATTTAATCAGCCTATTCAACCATTTTATCAACCCCCACAGTCTCAATTTCAACAAATGTTTCAACAAGGAATTCAAAACCTCGGAAGGCAAATGGAACAAGTGGCTAGTGATTTGAATCAGATAAAAGCCCAAAGATCAGATCAGTTATATTCTCAAGTTGCTTTTAATTCTGAGAGCCCCAGAGTTGATTTTATATCAGTTCAAGGTGACCCTAATGCATGGCCAAGTCTTTCTTCAAGTAATCTTGCAAATTTGGTAGAAGAAGAAGAAGAAGAAATCATCAAATATTGGGCACCTACAGCATGCATCCCTCCGGAGATTCCTATTCAAAATTCATTTTCAAATTTTTCAGCTCCAGAAGAAGAAACTGAAGCTCCACAGGACCATTCTAGACTTTTATTTTGTGATGATAGTGATACTGATGGCCCTAATTTTTCTAATGTTATTGTTGTAGATATTACAGGAGAAGCATGCATAGGAGATGATTCCATAGGTGTAGGGGATTGCACTAAGCCCCAGGGACCACCACAATTGACTGATACATTAGAAGATTCAAAGGATGAACCAGAAAGTGTAGGGACTTGCATGGTGGAAGCAAGCACCCAAGGATCACCTGCTTTAGTTGAGTGTCCACCAGAGCTTGAGGCTGAAGAGGAGCATGTACTTGACCAGGAGGAGGCCATGGATACATCTACTCTTGTAGAACCTCCAGGTATTCTCCAACACGCTCAGGTAGGTATTTCTCCTCTTTGTTCAGAAAAATTCAGCGAGGTACCTAGTGCTGACTTTATTAATTCTGATGAATTTATTGATATACCTTGTGTAGAGATTGTTTGTGAAAATCCAATAGAGGTACCAAATATTGATTTCCTTGGTCATAATGCATTACTTGATACATCTCTTGTAAATATGGATTGTGAAGAAATTTTAGAGGCACCTATAATTGATGTTGTTTTTTATGATGAATCTTTTGATACATCTTTTGTGGATATGGATAGAGAAAAATTTTTAGAAGTGCCTGAAATTGATGTTATTTATTTTGATGAATCTCTTGCTATATCTTATGCTGAGGTTGAATGTGAAAAACTTATGGAGATATCTGAGATTGATTTTGTTGGCTGTGACACATTGCTTGATACACCCTGGATGGAAAATAATTGTGAAATTTCTATTGATGATCCAGAAATTGATTTCTTTATTTGTGATGAGTATCTGGATGCAAATTTTGTAGGAAATGATTTTGAAAATTTCATTGAGGTACCAGAATTTGATTTAATTGGATATGATGCAGTTTTGGATTCATTTCATGCAGAGACTAATATTATTTTATTTCTTTCTGACCCTGAATGCTTGAGAGAGGTATTACATTGTTTTGCAGGGTCCAGAAGACTTCAGGAGTGGGTGCTCCAACTGAATAGACTCCAGCCTCCTCGAAGGACTTCTGAAAAGCATCAAGAAGGAGTAGAAGATCTTACTTTAATTCGAAGCACTCCATTCCTTCAATGGATTTTGAACCTGAATCGCCTTAGGCCACCAGAGCAATTTTTTGTAAAGTTTAAGTGTGGGGGAGTCCTAGTTCTCTCAGCCACCCACACTCCTCCACTACCACGATGGAGGCTACTTCTGGATAGACTCCGTCCACCAGAATAAAGAGAGATTGTTCTTTCTTATATTTTCTTTTATTGTATGTTTCATTTTTATGCTTTCTAGAAGTAAAATTTTCTTTTAAACTAAGTCCTTGTCAATAAATGCATGTTAGTTCTTTTGGCACGTTTTCTTCATATTTAGGAATAAATGTATCCTCTTAGGTTATCTCCATAGCATTTTAGAATCTCTTGGAAAATAAATTAAATTTGGTTGTTAAAACTAAGGGTTTGAGTTCATGGATGAATTCTTGGATGCTTGAGACTACTTGCTTTAGATTCTTAATTGAGGACTTGGGATGAATTATTTTTACCTAGTGAGAATTAGCCTTATTTTTTGTGACACACCTATGTTATTGTACTCTAGAACTTGCTTAGGTTCTTTCAAAATCATATTTCAATGATTGGATCACATCTATAGAGGCTAATCACTTTGTTTACCTTTCCATATCAATTTTAACAAAAATCATGTTAATTCCATTTTTCTTTACTTATTTCTTACTCTTACCCTCACTTTTCTTTGGACTTGTTGTTTGAAATGTTTCTAATGCTACTTTGCTCGAGACGGACACAGATTTAAGTGTGGGGGAGTGATTGGTGATTTAGAATGAATTTTCATCAAGGATGCACTTCATTTCGAGAAAAAAAAAATGTTTTTTGCCAAATTGAGTTGAGCTTGATATCAAGAACAAATGGACAAGTCAGTTATGAAGTGGAGGTGAAGTTGCTCTTTCATTGTGAATCCGGCTGCTTGGATGTGAAAAAGAAAAAAAATCAGTTATCAAGAACATGTGCAGTTGATTGCAAAGAATTCGGGAAATTGCTGATCCAAAACAGAAATGATGGCAGTTTGGAATCTGATGAAAAACAAAGAAAGGAAAAAGTTGCAGTGAAGCTGGAACAAAGCTGAGTTCAAGTGCAGAATTGAAGAGAAAAATGCAGGTAAAGTTGAACAAATTTGAACCAATGCTGAAAATTCTGTCCAAATTAAATGCTGCACAGATCAGTAACTAAACTGCATAGCTATTGAATGGAAATTGAGCTAGGAGTTGAAGCAAGGGAGAGCTGTAATCTGCCGAGGCTTGACTTGGAGCTGCTGAAGGGATATAAACTAATCTGCATAGCTCTAATCTGGTAAAGGACAGTTATTGAAGCTTGATTGCCAAGAAATTCTGAACTGAAGCTGAAAGGAATCAGGAAGTGGCAAAGGTTATTGACAAAGTTGAGTTTTATGAACTTAAGGGAATTGAAGGAAATTATTATGACAAGAGTGGCAGAGGTTTTGTTTAAATGCAGCAAATTTAAAAGCTGTGCCGAGTGCTGGAATCTAAAGATGTATCAACTTGGAAACGGATTCATTGAAGCTGAATTGAATTTGAGCAGAAGCAGAAAAGTTGCAGCAGGTTCAGTAATGCAGGGGTGATCATAGAAGCTGCCGAGTGCTGAATCTTGGAGCTGATGAATGATACAAGCAAAATTTGTGCTGGAATGGAATGGTTGCAGCAGAAACAATATGAAATGCAGCTGTACAATCTGAAGACAAGCTGAAATTGAAGCATTGGAATTAAAATCTTAAGCAGAAAATGCAGAAATCTGAAACCAACCTGTGCAGATCATCAATTTGAAATCAAAGCAGAAATGTATCAAGTTGCTAATATAACTTCTGAATTTTCCGATACAAATTCTGATGCTAACTGGTCCGAAGTGCTCCACAAGAAGGTTGCCTCCATCACTAGGTTTGAGAGCAGAAAAAAAGGGAGAAAACAGTTTGAAGAAAAAAATTGTGAAGCAAATTCTTTAATTGAGTTGTTTGAACTCTTCACTACATTTGATTGCTAGATGGATTGGAGATGATTCTGAGAGGGACTTGGGAGCATGAGCACAACAAGATTGAGCAAAATGAAAACCAAGAATAGAAGTTGGCAGCTGACCATATAAGCAGAGAAAAGAAAAGAAGATAGAAACAAAAACAAGTGGACACAATTGAGTTGGCACCATGAGATCAAGTGAAGTTTCTCATCGAATTTAAAGCCTTGTTCCACTACCTTCTTGACCGTACAAGAAAGAAAGAAAGCAGAAAACTAATCAGTAGCTGACCAAGATAAAGAAAAAAAAACAAAATTGGCACGCAATAGACAAAACTTGGCACAAGGAAATCAAGGAAGGGTTTTTCATCCAAATCAAAGGAATTTATTTAAGTTTCACTCCACCATACTTTTGATATCACTAGAGGATTGTAAAGATGGGGCAAAGCACATTGGAAACATTTTTGAGCAACCAAGTCTCCCACTCCATCAATTTTTCCATTTCCTTGATTTTTACTCCATTTCTTACCATTTTCCATGTTTTCATTTGTTTTTGTAGATATTGATCCTAATCATGAATAATGGTGGAGATTAGATAATAAGCAAGCCTATGGTAGTGCAAGAAGCATATGTGTTTGAGTGAGCTCCACTTCCATATCAACTTAGAACTTAAGGAGACAGCCACCAAAATTTTCCTTGAAAGGCTATGAGTTAGATTCATCTCAATGACTCATGATGGATGAAAAGGCTAAGTTGTGGATTTAAGGACAAGATACTAATCCATAGAGCTTAGATTTTTGAGAATTGACAACCTTAGGTAATTTCTTTTCATTTATTTCTAATTATGCTTAAGAAAGCCTAAGGGATACATATTTAGTGATTTCGCGAGACGCTCAAGGTTAAGTGTGGGGGAGTTGATAGATAACATTTTGTTGATTATTTTAATTGTAAAAATCCATGTTTGACCTATGTTTTTATTGTTTAATTGTGAAATTACTCTAGGTTTTAGAACTTACCTTTATTTCGGACTTAATTACAAATTTATATATATTTGGATTATTTGGCCACTAATTTTTTGATATATTTTGTAGGCATGAAAGGATCTTGGACCTAGGGCATACCGGGTCAAATTTGAGTCGGAAGTGACCCTGATCGAATTATTAAGCTTAGGATTAAATCTGGGCCGTCCGATTCAAGAGCGGCTAGATTTGAGCCATCCGGGATCATCTGAAGCAATCCGAGCTAGGGTTAGGGTTGATCTAGCACTCTGATCAAGATCTGAAGGTTTCATCCCAATCAGAGCTCAATCAACCGTTCGATCAAGCTTGGAGGGCTCTAGATCGTCCATTCAAAGATTAAGTTGATCTGGACCATCCATTGCACATCTGGAGGATCCGAGCTACCACGAGGCAGATCCTGACCCCAGATCATCATCATCAAAGTTTGGCTCCAATCAGAGCAAGATCAGCCGTTGGATTTCATCAGATCAATCTGGGTCGTCCATTGATAGCTATTTAATCAGAAACTCCACAGCCTTTCTCCTCGTCGCGTCTTCGACGCAAGTCTCCAGTTCTTCGTGTTCTTCCATTCTTCTTCAATTCTTCTTCAATCTAAGGTGCGGCCACCTCGATTCCAACTGAAATTCATCATCTGAATCCTTGGAAGGCAGTCTCGATCCAAAATTCAACTCAAACTTCATCCGGACAGAGGTTGTTGAGGGTTTCGCATTCTCTGTGGTCCGAGAGCTTGAATCTTAGTTACACATAAATTCAGATCACCTGAGCCACTTGTAGGGGTTCTCAGGTGTGCTCAGGTCGTCTCCAAATCTTCATCGCAGCTCAACAAGCCGAGATTGAAGGGCTCGGATCGGAATTTTCCCAGTTGGAGCAGTTTGAGCAAAATTGATGGATTGAAGTTGTTTTCCACTGATTTGCTGAGCCTAGGGGTTCGAAGCCAGCTCTTGCTTGACGACCAAGAAGATCTTGAGCTCTGGAAGGAATCGAGGAGTAGTTTAATTAGTTTAATTTCTGTTTTAGCTATAGTTTTTTGTGTTCTATCGAATCTGTAATGCTTTGTTCTGATTTCTATTTAGCTGCTGTAATTTCTGTTTTAACTTGTTTTTGGCAGTAGTTAAGATTCAATTCAGTAAGTAAAGTAGTTAGTGAATGAGTCTAGTGCACAAAAGCTTCAAATTTCAGCTTAATTTCTGTCAAATTCATGCATGCCAATTTGTTAAGCTTGCGTATCAAGCATTTCCTGCATTTTGACTTGGTGTATCAAATCCTTAGGAGCAGTTCATATTAGCTAGATTAGATTATGTCTGAATGTTTCTTATGTTAGATTGGGTTAATTCAACATCAGTTTGCTTGTAAGTTCTTGAGCATGATTGTCCCCTGAATTTAGTTGAATGTTCTGCACACCTCAATTCTGAATTTGATGTTCCCTTCGGTTTGTTTACCTTGACAGCTTCCATTTGATAATTCTGAATTTTATTTTCATTTCTGAATTCCCTCAGTCCATTGCATGTCACTCACTTACATCCCGAACTTTTAGAATAAATTTTCGGCAAGAGAATTCAACAACTCGGCACAAGAGTTTCATCTTGCGTGCCAAGTTGTTGGATTTTTGATTTGCATCAGATTTCCACTAGTTTTTTTTGGTGTAGGACAGCTACTGAAGTCTATTGATATCATCTTTAGAATCCTTGAGTTTCTTTGCATTGGTTTGCTTTCCAAAATCATAGCTAGTTTTAGTTAAAGTGATTGTTCAAATTCTGAATTTCACATGCTCTTAATTGTATCAAGTTTGTTTTCGAAAATTGCCATTACTACCACTATTTCTTAGCTTAGTGTTTGATTGCATTTGAATTTAGATTTGTTTTCCAATTCGGTTAAGTACCTTGTTGATTTGGTTTACCATTAGTTGAGTTTTTATTTAGTGCCAACTTCTTGTTTAGTTCATTAGCTTAAGATTCTTACTTCTCCATTGCATTTAATTTTCGATTAAAACCCAAAACCCAATCACTTATTTGAAACCCCAAAAACCCAAACGACACATAAACCAAGCTCAAATCAAACACTACAACTAGCCCCGAGAAAAATACGACCTGTGGCCCCTTTACTATGCTTTTCATACTTTGATTGCAAAAAGGGTTTCCATCATTCATTTATAAATTCTAAATTTGAGACCCACATTCGTGACAGTCTATTTTGGGTCTGTCACCCCCGCTGCTCCCTGGCGCCCCGGATGGTCCGGGCGCCCCAGGTGATGCTAACGAAGCAGAACCCAGCGAAGCCAACGGATAAGAGGAGACCCGGTCAACCCGGGCGCCCCCAGCATTCCGGGCGCCCCAGTCAAAGCCTGATCCCAAGTATTAAGGGATCAGAGCTGACCGAGAGGGAATCGGATCGGCTGACACGTGGGGGGGCACCCCGGACGTTCCGGGCGCCCCCAGGGGCTATAAATAGGCCCTCGACCCTAAGACTTCATACAACACTTTTTTCAACGCAATCATGCTCTTCTGCTTCCGCGCTCTACTCCAGAAACCTCCCAATTTGAGACTCAAGCGCCGCCGACGTCCCGTTGCTCCGAAAATTCACTCTACATCGGACGTCGGTAAAAGAAGAGTTACTTTTAAGTTTACTATACTGCTTTTGTAATATCTCTCTGTAAACGTTTTTACACACTTATAGAATTGCCCGCAGAAAATGGTCAACGACCGTGGGCCTTGGAGTAGGAGTCAACCTAGGCTCCGAACCAAGTAAAACTACCTGTATTCGCGATTGATTTTATTCCGCTGCGTACTTGCTCTAGTTTTCATTCGAAAAGCGTTTAACGATATTCACCCCCCCTCTATCGTTTCTCTCGATCCAACACCTAAATTTTCTTATTTTCGAATTGTGTAGGTTATGATTGAGAGGGAGCATCTATCAACTTGGTTCATTGATAGTGGGTGCTCCAAACACATTACCGGTGATATATCTCTATTTACCACCCTTCAAAGATAAAGTAGAGGTAATGTTTCCTTTGGTAACAATGGTAGTCTTAAGGTTATAGGAATAGGGGGCATTCAAATATCCGAATGTCTTAGGATCACGAATGTCCTTCTAGTCAAGGGGATGACATTTAATCTCCTAAGTGTCAGTCAATTGTGTGATGCGGGTTACACAATTGATTTTAAATCAAGTCAATGTCTAGTTAGACAACATGACACATTGGACACGGTACTAGTAGGCACAAGGATAGATAACATTTACCAATTTTCATTTAAAAGTGCTACTAATACTTTTGTTAAGTGTTTCATGTCAAGAGAAGATGAGTCTAACATTTGGCACCGGAGACTAGCACACGTGAACATGAAGAATATCCAGAAATTGGCCAACAAGGGATTAGTACGTGGCTTACCAAGCATCAAGTATGAAAAGGACAAACTTTGTGATGCATGTCAAATGGGTAAGCAAACAAAATCTGCACATAAAGGTAAAAGCATTGTAAGTACTTCTACCGCATTGGATTTACTTCACATGGACTTGTTTGATTATAGTACAATCATATCCTTGAACGGTAGTGGATATTGTTTTGTTATCATTGATGATTTTACTAGATATACATGGACCTATTTTCTAAAGTATAAGGATCAAACTTTAGATGTGTTTATCTCATTCTGTAGAAGAGTTAAAAATGAAAATTCATCAACCATTAAAACAATAAGAAGTGATCATGGAGGTGAATTTCAAAATCAAAGGTTTTTAGAGTTTTGTCATGATAGAGGATATAGTCACGATTTCTCCACTCCTAGAACACCACAACAAAATGGTGTTGTAGAGAGGAAGAACCGAGTCCTACAAGAGGCTGCTCAAAGCATGCTCAATGAGTACTCATTACCGGGGTACTTGTGGGCCGAAGCTGTAAACACAGCGTGCTACGTGCAAAATCGAGTCCACATTCACAGATTTCTAGGGAAGACTCCTCATGAACTTTGGTTTGAAAAACCACCTACGGTTAAACATCTTAGGGTGTTTGGTTGTAAAGTGTTCATTCTAAACACCAAGGACAACCTTGGAAAGTTCACAGCAAAAGCTGATGAAGGGATACTGGTCGGGTACTCCCTAGTCAGCAAAGCTTACAGAGTCTATAACAAGAAATCTAGATTGGTTGAAGAGTCTTCTGATGTTGTTTTTGAGGAGATTCCCAAAGTAAATGATCAATCAGAAGATGTTGAAGGAGCTCAATTCGAACTTAGGCAACTGGGTTTGGATGAAAGTCCAAATGTTGTAGATGGTGGTGATGAGTCTGATGACGGTGAGCCTAGACAACTTTTAGATCCGCCGGATCCTGAAGCTGAGCTTGTGTCTAGTGACACCATTCAAGAAACACCACCAACACCAAGGACAACTAGGTTAGCCTCTAGTCATCCCCAAGACCAAATTGTTGGAGGCATCCATAATGGGGTTAGGACTAGATCATTCTTTAGGAATGAGGCTAATGAAGTTGCCCTAATTTTCGAAATTGAACCTAGAAAAATTGACGAAGCATTAAATGATCCCGATTGGATCATTGTCATGCAAGATGAACTAGATCAATTCGAAAGAAGTCAAGTTAGGGACTTAGTCCCTAGACCCAAGAAGACCACCATTATTGGAACCAAATGGGTCTTCAAAAATAAATTGAACCATAAGGGAGAAATCATAACAAACAAGGCACGCTTAGTAGCCAAGGGCTACAGTCAAGTTGAAGGCCTTGATTACGATGAGACATATGCTCCCGTGGCACGATTAGAATCCATCCGATTGATGCTCACATTTGCAGCGCATCGTGGTTTCAAGCTATATCAAATGGATGTCAAATCGACCTTTCAAAATGGTTTCATAAGAGAAGAGGTCTATGTCGAGCAACCTCCGGGGTTTGAGAGTACCGAATTCCCAAACCACGTATTCAAGCTCAAAAAGGCGCTCTACGGCCTTAAACAAGCACCACGAGCTTGGTATGAGTGGTTATTGTCATTTCTAATTGTAAAAGGTTTTGTGAGAGGACAAATAGACCCTACACTATTTCTGCGAAGAGATGGTGACAATATATTTGTAGCCCAAGTGTATGTCGATGACATAATTTGTGGCTCAAACAATAAGGGCTATTTAAATGAATTTATTGGACACATGGAGAGTGAATTTGAAATGAGTCTAGTGGGAGAGTTGACTTTCTTCCTTGGACTCGAAATCAAACAAACTCGAGATGGGATCCATGTGCACCAATCGAAGTATACTCAAGAGATGCTTCGAAAATTTAACATGAGTGATTCGAAGGAAGTTACCACTCCCATGGCTACAAACACAAGATTAGACAATGATGAGAGTAGTAAACCTGTTGACCTAACTCAATACCGGAGCATGATAGGTAGTTTGCTATACCACACAGCTAGTCGACCTGATATACTTTTTTCTGTGGGTAAGTGCACTAGGTATCAAGTATGTGCCAAGGAATCTCATTTAATTGCTGTTAAGAGAATTTTGAGATACCTGAAATGCACAATTGGAGTTGGTCTTTGGTACCCCCGTACCGAATCATTTGACCTAATTGGCTACACTGATTCCGACTATGGTGGGTGCAAGTTGGATCGGAAAAGCACGAGTGGGGGTTGTCAATTCTTAGGATCATCTCTAGTTAGTTGGTCAAGTCGAAAGCAACATTGTGTTGCTCTCTCCACGACCGAGGCAGAATATATCGCCATGGGAGAGAGCGTATCACAATTGTTGTGGATGATTCATACACTAGAGGACTATGGATTAACCTACAAGGGTGTGCAAGTGTTGTGTGACAACATTAGCACAATAAACCTCACCAAGAATCCAGTCCACCATTCTAGGACAAAGCATATTGAAGTGCATCACCACTTCATTAGAGATCATGTTGCTAGAGGAGATATTGTACTCTCACATGTAGAGTCCAATCCAATCTAGAAGACATTTTCACTAAACCACTTCCCGAGAATGAGTTTAGTTTCTTAAGAAGGGAATTGGGAATGTGGCGTGCTTCATAGGATTAAAAGCATTTAAAACCCTTCATGATCAATTCAAATTGTTGGGAACAATTGGGTAACTTGGGGGCATCTCACACAAATTAAAAGGTTCACCAAAACGTTTTTGTTTGCTAGAAATGGGGTGAGATGCTAGGATCAACTTAATTTCTCAAAATGTCAATGCATCCCTTGAGAAATTAGGTTGACGAGACAATAATCACTACGGTGACCAAGTATGGGGAAAACCAATGCATAACATATGTGTACTTGGCTCCATGATCATACTTGGACATTCCAATCAAGGAAACTTGATTGGAGACTTTATATTGATACAAACTTGGGTGAAAATTGATTGAATGTTTGTGTTTGAGTTTGCCTTCACTTTGGTGGAGCAAATTGATTTGTTAGACCCATAAGGACCTTTGATCTTTCTTAAAGGATCAATTATAGTCAAGGGATCACTTCCAAGATCGATAATTTTCATCAGATCTTATCAGATATCGATAGGGAGTCTGAAACTGAAATTTCAGATCGTATCAGAAAAATTCAGGGAGCCTGATCGGTCACCAGATCAATCAGGAGTATGTCTGATCGGTCCAACTGACCGGTCCAGCCAAATTGTGATACCCCTCTGCAATCTCTCTGTGTTGGCCTGGATCGGTCCACAGACTGATCTAGAACACTGTGTGGATCGGTCCACAGACTGATCAGGAGGCTCACAGAAAACCTCCCGAACTTACTGTCCGTAGCCTGATCGATCAGCCAATCGATCAGGAGTCTTCCTGATCGGTCGCCCGACCGATCAGGACTAAGCCAGTCCGATCAGTTTGGAGCCTGATCGGTCTGGGCGCTCCCAGATCAAACGGTGAGCCATTCGATCACATTAAATTGCGGTTGGTGGACCGATCCACCAACCTCTTAACTCCCATTTTCTCTTACTCCCAAGCCCTAGCCGACCGAAACCCCTCATCTTCTTCCTCCTTCTCTTGCGTGTGAGTTCCTCTTCTCCTCGTGCGTGTGAGTTCTTCTTCCTGCTGTTGGTGTGTTCAGCAACTCCTGGCTGCGAGCTTGTGATCTGGTTTTCCCTGAGCACGTCCTCTGCGTCGTTCCATTCTCTGCGACGCTTTTCTCTCGACTTGAGACGTGCCTTTCTGAAATCAATCAACCTCATGGCCCCTAAGTAAGTGTTTGTGTTTTGATTACTTCATTCGTCATGATTTTTGGAAGCTAACCATCTTATTTTATCTTATGATGTGTGTGCCATTACTGTGACCTTCTTTGCCATGACCCCTCAATTTATTGATTAAACCTATCTTTTCTTTGTGTCCTTGATTGAATGATCAATCTTGTGTGGTTTATTTTGGGTGGTGTCGTGATCTTCCCATGATCCTACCCTACTGATTAAACCTAATCTTGACCTTATTTCTTGTGATCATTCTTATGATTAAATTGATCCATTCATTCCACCCTTAGGAAATCTCCTAAAGGCAAAGAGCCGGTTGAGGGCACCTCACAATCCAGAGCTCCCTCATCCACTTCAAGACCTCAACCACCCCCTCATACAAGATTTCAAAATATCCATTACGCACTAGCTTTTGAATATCACACTTTCAAACTCATGCCCTGTCGAACGGTGGACAGAGCATTCATTTACGAACATTGTCCATCGGTACGACGAATCATTGAGTTTTATGAACTTCAGTCCATTCTTTTTCTCGAAAGGCCAATCAACTTTGATTTAGTCTCCGAATTCTATAACAACATAGTCAGTGGAGAGGGTTCAGGATAGAGGACCCGTGTCGCCAGTATCAACCTCAATTTTAACTTATCAGCCTTCACTGCATTTCTTGATTGTCGACGATATGATAATGACTTTTCTCTCTACCCTTATCTTCCAGATCCTCTACCGGTTCCCTTCGATGGAGTCACACCTGACTCTATCCATGAGTACTTTTTCGGTCATCCCAGGTCAAGGGATCACGGTGAGCCCGCCGGTGTTTTCCCCACCTTTGCTGCTCTCCGCCTTTCCCCCGCTGATTATGTCTTGTTTAAGATTATCACTAACTGTCTGATACCTACTACTTCGAAGCACTTGGACGAAATTCACTCATTCCACTGCTTGATGCTCTACGGGATGCATCAGTAGTTAGATTTTGACATAGTGGCCACCATCTTCTTCTCTATCATCGTCTACAGTCAGATGGACGGTCAGACAGTTTACATGTCATTTGGCCATATCATTACTGCTTGGCTCCATTCGGTCGGTATTGACATATCACAGGGCAGGATCGTGCCGATGGTTTGGCAGGACTGCCGACTTGACCGACGCACATTGGCTCAGTCTGGCATTGTTGTCGGACCACAGAGGCTACGGTGGAAGGATAGGAGAAGTGTAGGTGAGTTACCAAGAGCAGCCCATGATCAGATGCATCAGGAGCCACCCACTGCTGCAGAGGGCTACTATGAGTCAGATCCTGACCTTTGCTGGCAGATTGCCGAGCTGGAGCAGACGATCCAGCATGGTCTGCATGTCTCAGAGCTCTGGAGACAGGAGGTCCGATCTGAGTTTCAGTCTTTTGACCATAGAATACACGCGTTAGAGTCCGACGCTTCTGGGATTTGCTCCCGGCAAAGGACATGGCATGAGGAGTGGCATAGTTGGGCAGCTGGTCATCCGTACCAGCCTTCATCGTCTGGAGCGCCGCCTTCCAGTAGCACTGCACCAGGGAGCGTTATATATATTGATGATACATCTGATGACAACCCTGCTGAGGATTGATTTGATCTTGTTTTCATGATTTGTGATGACTGTTTTGACTTGATGGCGATATGTCTGTGGTCTGACTATCATGTTTTGGTGTTGTATTTGATTATATTTTTGATGCTGTGATATACATCTGACTCTATGACTGATTTTCATGTTTGACTTACTATATTATGCTTATTGTTAGTTTATATGATTGTTCATATGACTGCTATCATCATCTATATCTTAATATATTATGCATTGCTATGCTTATTCTTACTCCATGTTCATATGATACATATGATCGTTATGCCATGCTTTATATTTGTCATATGGTTTCATATGCTTTCAAAATTCAAATCAAATCTTACCTTGTTTTGGGAAAACCCCTAGGATTGAGGGGGAGTATGGTTAAACATAACAACCCCTCTAGACCCTTTTTGGGTGATTGACAAAGGGGGAGAGTGTGGTTGGTTAAGTTTAGGACGATTACAAGCTTAATCATTGTAGGGGGAGGATCCTGATTCCCCTATGAGTGTGAAATTTGTAACTATTGATTTCAAATCCCTAAACTTAAAATCGATTGTCAAACAATAAAAAGGGGGAGATTGTTGATGCAGTCTAACCCTGATTGTTGTTTTGGTATTGACACCGATTTTAGTTTAGGTTGATGAGATGATTTCGATTAAGTCCTGGTCGGCGACTGGTGATGGAAATCCTAGTGAGTGAAGCCAGGTCCTACACTGGAGGGCTAGGTTGGAAAAGTCCTAGCTTGGAGGGCTAGGTGTGCAAAAAGTCCTAGCTTGGAGGGCTAGGTGTGAAAAGTCCTAGCTTGGAGGGCTAGGTGTGAAAATTCCTATCTCGGAGGGTTAGGTGATTGGAAATCCCGGTGAGT
The DNA here is from genome assembly GCA_024364735.1 of Boesenbergia rotunda. Taxonomy (NCBI): domain Eukaryota; kingdom Viridiplantae; phylum Streptophyta; class Magnoliopsida; order Zingiberales; family Zingiberaceae; genus Boesenbergia; species Boesenbergia rotunda. The sequence goes on from JAGFNQ010010235.1 coordinate 45,430, forward strand.
GAAGCCGGGTCCTGGTGAGTGAAGTCGAGTCCTGGTGAGTGAAGCCAGGTTAACTGAAGTCCCAGTGAGTGAAACTGGGCATGGAGTCTTGGTCCGAGGGACAAAGCACGAGTCAGGGAAGGGTTGGAGGCTTGTTCTCGTGACTTAGAGTGGATTTGGCCTTACCTGGATCGGTCCGGAGACCGATCAGGGAAGTTGGCACGAAGCTCCATCTTGGATCGGCCTGGTGACCAATCCAGCTATGCCTGATCGGTCTGGTGACCGATCAGGGAGCATACAGTGAGTTTGGAACCCCACTGCTCGGCTCTTGATCGGACTGGTGACCGATCAGGGAGTATGCAGTTTCCTTACTGCTCGGCTCCTGATCGGTCTAGTGACCGATCAGGGAGCATACAGTGAGTTTGGAAACCTCGCTGCTTGGCTCCTGATCGGTCTGGTGACCGTTCAGGGATACTGTTTATATCGTTCTACTGAACGATCAAGTGTCACGAGTTCCTCACTATGACCGATCAGGATGGAGCCTGATCGGTCTAAGCATGCCCTGATCGGTCTGGTGACCGATCTGGAGGGTTGGACTGCGAAGCTGAGAAATCACCCTACAAAGGGGTGGATCGGTCTGGTGACCGATCCATGACCTGGGATTGGTCCCGGAGAAGTCGCGGAGAAATCACCCTGCAGGTTACTCAGGTTTACTTCAAGGGAGTCAAACTGAGGGTTTTGCTACGACAGATTGGGCAGTTTTCCATCTCAGGTTGCAACGGACGCTGGCGACGACTGGCAGCTGACTGGGGCTTGGCTGAGGAGAGCTCAGGGAGTCCAGGAGAGGTCTGAAGGATCGATTTAGGCATGCAGAGGGGGGGGGGTGAATGCACTTTCTTTGATCTCTACAGAGTTGTTTGCGCAGCGGAAATAATATATAAAGGAAATAACAATGCTAAAAATACCATATTTTAGTTGGTATCCACCCCGGTCGGGTGACTAATCCAACAATCCGTCGGTGGATCAACCCCCAGATAACCTCCGGCTAGAACTCGTCGCTCCTTGTGGGTGGAGAAACCTCGCCACAACACCAAGGACACTTCCTGATTATACAAGACTACTAACTTGCCCTATCCAAGCAAGTTTCGTCAAGAAAGATAAGAGAAAACGAGCCCCTTTAAATAGGGCTCGAATCTGAAACAGCCGCTACCAGTCGACTGCACAAATGGCAGTCAACTGGTCCCACTCAGATTCGACCGTTACATCATAACGTTCGAATTCTGCCAGCCTATTTCAGCCTATGCCAGTCGACTGCCCCTGGGCCAGTCGACTGGTACACACTTAAGCCTAGGGTTTCACTCCCGAGTACAAGTCTCTCCGCACTCGAACCCTCCCGGCTTAACCCCTGAGTACAAGCACTCATACTCAGCCTCTCTTAACCTAGTTAACTCTCCACCAGCAGTCTTGGCTGTTGCCTTCACGCCCTCTTCATCTTTGGCCCTCGTCCCTCAGATGCGCACGCAAGCCTTCAGCTTGCCTCCATGCCACCCTTCACGTCCGCCTCGAAGTTCGCATCCCTCGACTCATCATCTCTGCTATCCAACGGTCCCTCGGATGCGCACGCAAACCTCCAGCTTGCCTCCATGTCATCCTTCACCTGAAGACATCAACTAAGTCCACGTGTACCTGTATACCTGCATACTCATGTACACATGTGAGAACAACGCAAATCCTAACTTAACCATATTGCCCACTCATCAAAATATCATGATCCTCCAGATCATCTCAAGGCCGATTGCCCCATCAATCTCCCCCTTTTTGATGTGTCGCAATATGTTAAGTTAGGTAAACATATAGCAATAATAATAGCAAAAGCAGTTGAAATTCAAGCATAACACACAAGAGGCAACCTCCCCCTTAACCTATGCTTTCTCCCAAATTTCAACCCTTATTGCTAATCTCAAGTTAGAGTTAAATTCTCCCAACTTAACTCTACAGTCACAATCAAGCCTATGTTAAGTTTCAACCCACACCTAACTTAATACTCAAATTCTCCCCCTTTGAGACCATTAAAATGATTGCCCCAAGCAACCCAACCCTTGATGCCAAATAGAACTTGATCCTATTTCTGAAAAAAAAAATTCAGAAATCACAAAAACCCAATCTGTCCACACTGCCAGTCGACTGCCCCCAGGGTAGTCGACTGATACGACAGATTTCAGAACTTCAGACGAAATTCAGAAATGAATAAAAAAATTCCAAAAAATCTGGAAAAATGTGAAACTTTGCTAGCACAATTGTTAAGGTATTCCGTACCCTAGAAAAATTTGGTTCATGAAAATCATCAACCGTGCTTGACTTTTGGTACAAACTCAAAAGTTATCAAATTGTGTAGACTTTGTATCAAGATTGTCCGCTAATCATGATATCCTATAGGTTGCACTTTCTATCAATTCCATTTGATATTTAAAATGATTTCCATACTATAGATGCATCCTTTACGACAAGAACTCCTCCTCATTTCCTTTTGAATTTAAATGATCATCCCTTCTAACCATGATATCCTCTAGATTTTATTGACCAAGCCATAGCAGATAGCAATCAATATGAAATTTCAAGCATATCATGAATAGTCATATATGATGATCATAAGAAAATCACACTTAGAAATATATTTAAGCAATATTTAACGAATCATTTAGCAAGATAAAAGCCAAATCGAAGCTAATGAAATAAGTCACATACATAAATTTACATAATGAAGTAAACCATAGATGATTCATGCATCAAACACGACCATGACATATGGCCTAACATAATGTCTAGGGCCAAACCATAAGGCCCGGAAAACATTCAAACATAGACATCAGAATATAGAGCATTTAAGAGATAAAAAAACATCAAGAATAAACACTCTCAACACTGGACCCCAACAACTGCACCATCTCATCAGAAAAACATGTCACCGTCACCGCCTGGGGGAGGAGGAGGAGGAGGCGCCTGATAACTGAGATGTCACTGCTGTAACATCTCATACATAGCATCCTGTCTAGTCCTGAATCCCTGACAGAACTCTGTGAGGCCATGCACCTCCTCCTGAGTCGCTGTCTGAGACTGCTGGAGACTCTCGACTCCCTCCCTGATGGTATGAACATCCTCCTGGAGTCGGGTGAACTCTGCGCGTGTGACTGGCTCGGTGGGCTCCTCATCTGCAGCAGCGGCCTCTGGGCGCTCCCTCCAAACAAATACTCCCTGTCTAGACTCAATGTCTGCCAAAGATAATTGGCGGGTGCCAATCTGATCATAGTCTTTGGACAGGTGCCTGACCTGCCCATTGGTGACATGGATCCCAAAATGGAGCTGAAGGAACTCAGTCAACATATGGCAAAAAGGCATGTATATCTTCCCATTCACACTCTGGGAAAGATGACAAATGGATGCAAACACATGCAGTGACACATCTATATCCAGCCGCCTCTCAAGAGCATACATCATCACTAAGTGAGGCAACCGGATCCTTGCCCTCCCCTTAGTGACAATGGGTAGGAGACACTCTATCACAATCTTGTACAGAACATGACTGGATAGACTCATGGGTTTTGCATCAAAAGTTCGCTCAGATTCATGTCTATGCCTTCTGAAGTAGTGGACATAAATCTGATCAATAGTTACACCTGGGAACTCAAGTGGTTCAACAATGTTTGGAAAGTAGGTATTGTGATTGTTCGAGGCCCGACATTCTAGGAAACTGGCTAAAACCATTGGTGTGAAAGGAATGGTGACACCCACTACCCTTGACTCATACACTCTATTGTCTAGGTCAAGACAAGTCAAATTTGCAAAGAACTCCTTGCACAGATCAAGATTAACATCATGTTGACAATTGACAAGTTGTTCTATGCCGAAATGAGTAATCATCTCAATAATATGAGGTGCCTTATCTTCAAAATATGCTTTATTGAGATACCGACAGGGTAGTTGGACAAATTCATTTTCCTCGAATCTCTTTTTGCATTCTAAACTTCTAAACCTAGACTCTTCTGGACCTTGGGGACCTGGCCGAGATGAGCCCTCACCCCTAGACCTTTTAGACATAGCCCTAATATACCAAACACATGCATGCATACCAAGATAACCCCCCAAGAGTGAAAATACCAAGGAAAACACACAAAAATCATCATATTAGTGTCAATACGAAGCCTAGATGGATAAATGAACCTTACACATCATACCTTTTTACTCTTTGCATTGTGAGATTTGGAAATCGCGTAGGTTGACTTGAAGAGGAGTTTTCTACTAATCCTAGAGGTAGATCGGAGTTAGAGGAGGCCTTAGAGAAGAAGTTTAGGGCTTAGGAGGAGCTTAGGATGCAGGAGGAGTTGAAAGAAGGTGAAAATCGCCGGGAGAGATGAGCCAAAACCCTAGATTTTGCTTTTCCGGCGCACCCTCTCTTTTTATAAAACCTGCGAACCAGTCGACTGCCCCTGGGACAATTGACTGGGCAACAATGTAATTACATTTTGTGGGTTTTGCCAGTTGACTGGCTTACAGCCAGTCGACTGGCCTCTGATGTTCTGATCTTCAGATTTTCAGTCCGAATTTCAGAAATACCTAACTAATTCCACTAATTCCTAAAAATTCTAAAATCTTGCGAGGACATTTGTGGATCCTATATTTACTTAGGAAAAATACAATTTCATTTAAAGTCATCCCAAATCTTGAGATTGGTACAAACTTCAAAATTTCTCTAAAAAGATGTCATGAAACCTTTCCCAAGAGTTCTAATTTAGACCGTACCTTGATGCTTCTCCTTATATTCATTCATAGTCACTTCATGGCATCAAGTTACATGGTATTTAGGCATCAATACCTACTTGTCTCAATTAACATCCCAATTTCATCTTTTTCTTTATAACTCCCCCTTTAGTGTGCCAATTTTCAAGATTAAGACTAACCTAGCCTTTTAAACTTTCTTGTCAGACCCTATAGTCCTTTTCAACCTCCTAGGAGGAAACCACCTGAGATCCATTGGCCATGGAACCCGTCTTGACTCCTAGAGCTTCTATCCCTAATTACCTCCCTAGGTAACTCTTTGACAAATGCAAGACCACACCGGTGCTCCTCCGGTGCTTCTTGACTTTCCACCATTACTCTCTTAATCCGATAGACCTTTTCTTTGGTCAATTTCTTTTCTTTCCCTTTAAATGGCTTTTCCTTGCCATTTTTGACTTTTTCTCTACCATAGTTATAGGGCATCCTTGAATATGATACTTTATCAACATTAGCCCTCCTAGAATGGTATCCTAAGCCCAGCCTACCATCCTTATACTTCTGGTCCTTTGAGATCATGTTCACATCCTTGGCCCCTTGAATTATTCCACCCAGTCTTCTTTCCAACTCATCAAGTTTTGCTCTTAAAACTTGGTTTTCCTTTTCTAACTTCCCAACCTTAGGATCACTAGACTTAATTTGATCATTTCTAGGACTACCTATTTTTCTAGGCATATTTCTCCCTTTTTTAGTTTTTATGTCTTGGTTCTCATTCCTAGAGTTCCTAGATTTAACATGAAACATAGAATTGTTGGTGTCTTGACATCCAGAATTGTTTCTACTTCTATCATGATATTTAAAACCAAAAACACACATGGGCGCACAATTATTAATTCTATCATTCAAACAAACATTTTGAGCATTCATTGAAAAGCTTGAAGCATGAATTTGGTTAGAGGGTACCTTCCTTACCCTTGGCGCTCCCCCTTGATAAATGCTTCTCTTCCTTTCTTCTTTCTCCCATTTCCTAAGGTGCTCCATCTTCTTGTTCTCTTTACTTCTTAGATATTTTGTATGATAATGCCCGAGCTCCCCGCATGTGAAACACCGAATTCTCTTTTTGTTTTGAGCTTTCTCATCCCTACAACCCATATTATATTTAATTTGAATGGACTTAGGCTTAGAAATTACCTCCCTTTTACCTAGTGGGCACTTATCCTTGTAGTGCCCCTTTTTGTTGCAACCAAAGCATACGATATGCTCTTTTGACTTAGCTTTGGTGGAGGCTGAAGTCGTCTCATTCTCTTGTAAGGATGAGGGTCTCTCCTCCCCCTCAACCCTTGATACTATTTCTTCTTCTTCTTCACTTGATGAGGTGGATGGTTCCTTACTTGATGGCATAGACAATTCCCCATTTTAGTCCTCTTGGACTATTGAACTTACTTCTTTAGATATTTCGACTACTCGAGCTTGTGAAGGGTTCTTGTGAAGTTCTTCCAACTTATTCCATAATTCACATGCATTTGAGTATTTCCCTAAATCACTCAAAACATGGTTAGGCAATATATTAATCAATATATTTATTACCTTCTCATTGGCCCTAGCTTGTTCTTGTTGTTCACTTGTCCAATATCTAGGGCGAAGCTTTTTGCCGTGCTTGTCCTTGGGAATTACAAATGGGTCTTCAATGATCATTCTACACTCCCAATCTATCCCGAGCCAATTCTTCATTCTATCTCTCCAACAGTCAAAAATCTCATGCTCGTATAATGGTGGTGAGTTGATGTCGTCACCCAATTTGCCTTCCACGACCCCTTTTCCTCTAGCAAGTGCTCCCTCGGCGATTAGTCCGATCAAGAGCGGTACTCGCTCTGATACCAACTGAAGGATCGATTTAGGCGTGCAGAGGGGGGGTGAATGCACTTTCTTTGATCTCTATAGAGTTATTAGCGCAGCGAAAATAATATATAAAGGAAATAACAATGCTAACAATACCAGATTTTAGTTAGTATCCACCCTGGTCGGGTGACAAATCCAACAATCCGTCGGTGGATCAACCCCCGGATAACCTCCGGCTAGAACTCGTCGCTCTTTGTGGGTGGAGAAACCTCGCCACAATACCAAGGACACTTCCTGAGTATACAAGACTACTAACTTGCCCTATCCAAGCAAGTTTCGTCAAGAAAGATAGGAGAAAATGAGCCCATTTAAATAGAGCTCGAATATGAAATAGCCGCTACCAGTCGACTGCCCAAATGGCAGTCAACTAGTCCCACTCAGATTAGACCGTTACATCATAACGTTCGAATTCTGCCAGCCTATTTCAGCCTATGCCAGTCGACTGCCCCTGGGCCAGTCGACTAGTACACACTTAAGCCTAGGGTTTCACTCCCGAGTACAAGTCTCTCCGCACTCAAACCCTCCCGGCTTAACCCCTGAGTACAAGCACTCATACTCAGCCTCTCTTAACCTAGTTGACTCTCCTCCACCAGTCTTGACTGTTGCCTTCACGCCCTCTTCATCTTTGGCCCTCGTCCCTCGGATGCGCACGCAAGCCTCCAGCTTGCCTCCATGCCACCCTTCACGTCCGCCTCGAAGTCCGTGTCCCTCGACTCATCATCACTGCTATCCAACGGTCCCTCGAATGTGCACGCAAACCTCCAGCTTGCCTCCATGCCATCCTACACCTGAAGACGTCAACTAAGTCCACGTGTACCTGTATACCTGCATACTCATGTACACATGTGAGAACAACACAAATCCTAACTTAACCATATTGCCCACTCATCAAAATACCATGATCCTCCAGATCATCTCAGGGTCGATTGCCACAACAAGGTCAGGGTAGCTGGGTTGTCTCAGATGAGCAGCTGGGGGCTGCAGAGGAGCGTGTGTGGCAACGCAGGTTAAGAGATGAGATGAGAAGTGGTGAAGTAGCAGTTCTCCACCATCGAATGCTTGGCTCCATCACTTGTGTTATTACTCTGATCTGTTGATCAATTGTTTGTGAAGCAACCTGCTGTTACTTGAGCGCTTGGGAAGATGAAACAAGAAGCTTGGCGAGTCCATCAGCAAGAAGACACGAAGAAGAGAGTTCTTGCGTGAGATCTGTGCTGAGTGAAGCTGCATGAGAAGTTTGCTTGTGTTCTTGAGGTTCTAAGTGCTCAGTAAGATTTCTTCTTGTGTTTCTTGTACTTAATACTTCATTCAACTTGAAACGCTGTGGAGAGGTTACTCCATCGAGAAGGAGGTTACTTTCTATCCGAATTTTCCGAGGCTTGATCTACCGACGATCAAGCGATCGCCCACCTTAAGGGCACGCCAAGGAATAGGGGCAAGTTATCCCCGAACCTTGTAAATCCTCTTTGTTGGCATTTTCGTTTGTCTTTCATTTATGCACTTTGTTTTTGCTGTATTGCTTCCGCTGTGCTACTAACCCTAAGTGCAGAAGTTCATAAAAGAAAGCGGTTTTTGGTGTCTGGCTACATTCACCCCCCCTCTCTCTAGCCATCCAAGTTCCAACAAAGAAGCCCTTGCAAAGGGCTGGGCAAAGAAGTCCTGGTCAAGGAGTGGATAAGATGACCTGACCGAAAATCGGGCAAAGAAGTCATGGTCAAGGACTGAGCAAGAAATTCTATCAAGGGGCTGGGCAACGAAGACCTGACCGGAAGTTGAGCACGAAGACCTGGTCAGGTAGATTGGGCAAAAGTCCAACCAGAGGAGGAGGTTGGCAAAAGGTAAACTCTATTGAGAGGAGTAGGTGAGGACGCGTTCCCAGTCGAGGGAACAGTAGGCGTCGGTTCGACCTAGGGTTCCATTTATGAGACTCAAAGTCAGAACCAAGACAGCTATGGCTGTAACTAATGCTTGTTGTGTTTTGGAACAAACCTGAGTTGCAGGATCGAAGGACTGGTCTTCTGCAAGTGAGGTGCCTCACTGGGGCTAGGCGCCCAGATGGACTCAGGCGCCCGTATGGATACGAGCGCCCTAGTGTGAAGGCAAAATCCAAAACATGGCTACGAAGCCTCTGGACTAAGGTAGTTCAGGCGCCCGTGAGGTCACGAATGCTCCCATCAGCTCAAGTGCCCGAGTGGAGATGGATAAGCGCTGACAGAGCCTGCGAATAAGGGTTCACGCAGGGAAGGCCACGTGTTAGGAGCCCCCATCGTCACAGGCGCCCGTATGGGTGCTATAAAAGGGGGTTCTGTAACGCCCTACCTTATATCTACCCTAAAGGCGGGGTTACGGTCCATACATTCATATCGTTCATCAAATAAAGCATGTATATTCCAAACAAATCAGTTACAATACATGAACTCGTAATAAGCATGCTTATTACAGACTAATTTACCAAGCAAGACTTTTTTTTTATTTCTTTTATATCTACATGCATTTACAACCTAATCGGAAAATCATTTAACACACTATAGCATGGAATCCTAAGTAAGAATATAGCATGAGTCGTCTAGTCTTAGATACATGTCAAAGAAACATTCAAAGAAACAGACATAGGAAATCTATAGCATTTCACCTAATAGGCATACGATAAAATTAAATATTACTTATCTAGCATGACATAGGTTTCATGTCACTAACTTAGTCATCACATGTTCAGAGTATAACAATACAATTTCATAGGGAAGCAGTTTAGATTCTAGATAAAACAAGGTAGATAGAATCTTTTATTCTTTCCCGAGCCATCACCACACACATCCTCCAACCTTCCATCTGCCTCTTCCTTTAGTTCGAGTATTTCTTACCGCTATCTGCAGCATAAGACAATACATAAACTAATAAGCAAAACATGCTTAGTAAGAATCCGGGCCTACTCGCAAAACCATATCGATACATCATATCATGTACACAGTAATCAAGATAGAACAAGATTATAAGCCTCATAAGCATCTCATCAAAGCATCATGCATCATAAGCATCTCATCAAGCATCATGCATCATAAGCATCTCATCAAGCATCATGCATCATAAGCATCTCATCAAATATCTCTAAGTACTTTACAGAACAAGATCATCACATAATGAGAAAACAATATGTTTTTCAAAAAGTTCCATAATGGTAAGTACTTCAAAATAACATATCATCATCCAGGGCCCAGTTGTCGTACCACATCATCATGCGCGTTCCCTAATAAATTGGGGTAGCGAGCCACCAATCTAATTAGAGCAGGACCCTTCCGTCCTACCAATGCCATGACCCTTCCGTACATGCTCATTGGATTTGTTTAACGACCCCCTTCCGAGTCGGGTAGACAACTTTCCAAAGTAAAGTAATTTATCATGCAATTACTCATATAAGTATATGCCTAAAGGTACTCTTTAATCACTTCTCAAAGGGACACACCACGCATTCGGGTGCTCTTGATCCCCTAGGGACACACCACGCATTCGGGTGCTCTTGATCCCAGTTTCAATGGAGTAACCCTTTTTAAGCATATTACCAAACACATCATGTTCTTATCATCATATGTCATCCATGTTCATACATCACATGTCATCCATGTTCATACATCACATTTCATGCATACATGCATCATGTTTTCATACATGTTCATATATTCATCATATTTCATACAAACATCTCATTTAATCATTCAACACATCATGTATGTAGTAGCATGCTTCATGTTAACAATTGACCATGGTTTATACTTCAAAGTGAGGTTAGATTCCACTAACCCTAACTTACAAGGGTGGCCGAATGGTGTAATCATGGCTAGGCTAGGTTTTTCTTTGACATCCAACCTTCACACAAACATTCACACAAACATGTTATCTACACCACTAATCATGGGAACATATTAGGATATCAAGCAACACAAAAACTCTAGCCTTTCTTTTCTTGGCCGAAACCTACACAAGGGGTAACCCTAGAATTTTGTACATAACACCATTAAGAAAACCCATACACATTTACATTAGTTTTAAGGAATGGAATCTTATAACCAAAGGGACCAAGGCCTCCCTCTAAGGGGGTGGCCGAAAGTCTCCCAAGGGGAAACCCTAGTGTTTTGTTCTCCCAAAAATTTAGGAACAACACATAGGTGTATAGAATCCCTAGGGCACTAACATGTATCAAGATTTAATCAACACAACTTCTCTTGGACCTCCAACCATGGGTGGCCGAAAGTCTCATAAGGAAAAACCCTAGATTTTATCCTTAACACCATGAAGAAAAATCCACCTACATGTATACCCTAAGTCTCTAGGTCTTCCTATGCATCAAGTTGGATCAAAAACCTTCTCTTGGACCCTTACAAGAGTTGGCCGAAAGTTTACAAGAAGGAAAACACCAATTCAAAATCAATCAAAGCATGGCAATCACACAATAACGATTACACTGCAGGCGAGAGGATACTTACATCCTAGCGCTGGAAATTTCTTTAAATGTAGGGTACCCTACACTTGGAGGGTATGCAAAGATCTTTCTTCCAAATCTTCTCTCTAAGATTCCTTGGTCTTGGTAGATGACAAGATCCTTCAAAGGTCTTCTCCTTCCAACTTTTCTAGGGCTAGAACCCTAGCCTTGATTTTCGAAAATGGAAAGAAGAGAGAAAGGCGTTTCGGTTGGGAGAAGTGAAGAGGAAGAAGAAAAGAAATGGAAGTTATTCCAACTTCCCATATATATACTTTTCTCATGAAAAGACATGTCTCTTCACTCTTACCCACTTAACAAGCATGTTCCTTTCTCCTTCTACAAGATTATTGCTTGGTTCATTGGTTATGACATGGTGAGTGCAACTAGGAGGTCCAAGGTTCAATCCTTGCTTCCTCCACTTTGCACTTTCTTTTTAGCACCATTCATTTCCAAGCCCAATAAACCAAGCCCATCATGAAATTTCATAATATGAATAATATTTTATGAATTCAGAATATTTCATAATATTCCAAAAATATTATTTCATAATATTTTAATATTCCATTTTCATGAATATAATATTTCATGCTAATATTTCATGATAATATTATTTCATGAATATAATATCTCATGCATATAATATTTCATGCATCCATAACATTTTATAGCATGTGATTGCATGAAATTTATATCATTTCATTATAACCATTTTCATACATTGTCATGATTTTACATTGACAAATTTGGGGTGTTACAATCCTCCCTCTCTTATAGAAAGTTCGTCCCGAACTTTAAACAATTCCCCAGGTATTCAGGATTGTAAAAATTGGGGTGTTACAATCCTACACACCTTATAAAAAGTTCGTCCCGAACTTTAAAATAGTTCCGGATACTTTGTTCGCATCATATCTTCTTGTTCCCAGGTGGCTTCTTTCGAACTGCTTGTTCCGCCACAGAACCTTTACTAAGGATATTTCTTGTTCCTTTGTCTTTAAATTCCCGATCAAGGATCTGGATCGGTCGGCGTTCGGAACTAGGACTCTCTTGTTCTTGCACTGGTGGGGGTTCTATAATTTGAATTGCATCAGGGATACTNGGACTCAGTTTCCCTTCTTTCCGAATCTCATCACCCCTTTCATAGGGGCTACCTTCAGAAAATACCGAATCCCCAACCTCGAACTCAAGCGGTCTGCGTCGCTTATCAGCGTAGCTCTTCTGCCGACTCTGTGCAGTCTCTATTCTCTGGCGGATATTCTTAATAGCCTGAGTGGTCTCATTGACAATATCAATCTGGAGTCCCATCTCCTTCTTTTCACCACTCTCATGCCAGCATAAAGGAGATCTGCATTTTCTTCCGTATAGTGCTTCATACGGTGCCATCCCGATAGTAGCCTGATAACTGTTGTTATAAGCAACTCTGGCCAGGCTCAGGTATCGACACCAGCTTCCTTGAAGTCCAAGGCGCAAGCTCGTAACATATCTTCTAGTATCTGGTTTACTCGTTCAGTCTGCCCGTCAGTCTGGGGGTGAAAGCTTGTACTGAACTTCAGCTTCGTGCCAAGGGCCTTCTGCACGTGTCCCCAAAAATCAGAAGTAAATCGACCGTCTCGGCAGAGACGATGGTCTTGGGAACCCCGTGTAGTCGGACAATTTCCTTGACGTACAGTTGCGCCAGCTGCTCAACTGAATAAGTCATCCTGATAGCCAGAAAATGCGCGGACTTGGTCAGCCGGTCTATAATTACCCATATGCTATCATATCCATTTGTAGTCCGAGGCAGCCCTGATATAAAATCCATAGATATGTCCTCCCATTCCACTCGGGAATAGGTAGAGGCTGCAGACTCCCCCAGGTCTCTGGTGTTCTGCTTTGGACCCTCTGGCAGTCAAACACATACTAATATACTGGGCTACATCTTTCTTCATGCCGGACCACCAAAATTTACCTTTCAGATCTTGATACATCTTGGTAGACCCAGGATGCATCGCGTAAGGTGTGCCGTGAGCTTCCTCGAGTATCCTTGTCCGTAAGTCGGAGTCGTCGGGAACGCATAATCGATCCCGGAGATATAAAACTCCACTATCGGAAATCCGGAATCCCTCGCCCTTGCCTTCAAGAATCTCTTGCTGATTCTCTGAAGACTCGGATCAAGATTCTGCTTCTCCAGAATACCATCAAATAATGTCGGCGCAATCTGTAGAGTAGAAAGCTGTCCCGATATAATCTCGATTCCGAAATCCATAATCTCTTTCCCTAAGGGTTGTGACAAAGCTGATAAAGACAACAATGTAGCACATGATTTTCTACTGAGAGCATCCGCTACCTTGTTGGCTCTTCCCGGATGGTACAGGATCTCACAGTCATAGTCCTTGACCAACTCGAGCCATCGGCGTTGTCGCATATTCAGGTCTTTCTGGGTGAAGAAATACCGCAGACTCTGGTGGTCAGTAAAGACCTTGCACTGAGTGCCATATAAATAATGCCTCCATGTTTTCAGCGCAAAGACCACCGCTGCTAATTCCAAATCATGGGTAGGATAATTCTTTTCATGTTCCTTCAGTTGCCTAGAGGCATAGGCAATTACCTTCCCATTTTGCATAAGTACAGCTCCGAGTCCAAGTTTGGATGCGTCGCTGTACATATCGAAACCCGTATCATTTTCCGGAAGAGTCAATATAGGAGCGCTAGTCAGTCTCCTTTTCAGTTCAGAGAAACTCTTCTCGCATTCGTCGGTCCAAATATATTTCTTGTCCTTCTTAGTCAGAGCTGTCATAGGAGCCGCAATTCGAGAGAAGTTCTCTACGAATTTTCTGTAGTATCCGGCTAGCCCCAGAAAACTTCTGACCTCACTGGCATTCTTGGGTCTGGACCAGTTACTTACGGCCTCAATTTTAATTGGGTCGACCATCACTCCGTCCTTGGAGATGATATGCCCCAAGAATGATACTTGATTCAGCCAGAACTCACATTTAGAAAATTTAGCATACAGTTGTTCTTTCTGAAGAATCTGTAATACTATACCCAGGTGCTCTGCATGCTCTTCGGAAGTCCTCGAATAAATAAGGATGTCGTCGATGAAGACGATCACAAATCTGTCGAGAAATGCCGAGAAAATCCGATTCATAAGATCCATGAATATTGCCGGAGCATTAGTAACTCCGAACGGCATCACTACGAACTCATAATGTCCGTATCTCGTCCGGAAAGCAGTTTTGGGTATATCCTCATTTTTCACCCGGACTTGGTGATAACCAGACCTCAGATCGATCTTGGAGAAAACCGTAGCTCCCTTTAACTGATCGAACAGGTCATCTATCCTGGGTAGAGGGTACCTGTTCTTTACGGTCACATTATTTAATGCCCGATAGTCGATACACATACGCATCGACCCGTCCTTCTTCTTGACGAACAGTACGGGAGCTCCCCAGGGGGAATGACTAGGGCGAATAAGTCCCTTGTCGAGAAGCTCTTGTAGTTGTCCTTGCAATTCCTTCAATTCAGTCGGCGCCATTCGGTATGGTGCCTTCGAGATGGGGTTAGTACCAGGAATCAAATCAATGGCAAATTCAACCTCTCTTTCAGGTGCTAACCCTGGTAAGTCATCAGGAAATACCTCTGGATAGTTGCATACAACTTTGACGTCTTCTAGCTTCGGGTCCTCTGTAGGACGTGTATCAACCACATGAGCTAGAAATCCAGAACATCCATTCTCTAACATTTTCCTTGCTTTCAGAGCCGATAAGAATTTGCCAGTCTTCTTCTTCGGCTCCCCGATAAATTCAAAGAGAATCCCCGTCTCGGGTCGGAAGATGACCCTTCGTTTTCGGCACTCAATAGAAGCGCCGTATTTATCCAAGAAATCCATGCCCAATATTACGTCATAATCTGACATGGCAAGCACTATCAGATCGCAGTATAGTTCTCTATCTGCAACACTGATTGGTGCGGCACGTAGCATTTGGGTAGAGGGCATCACCTCTCCCGAGGGCAGTGTTGTCAGAACAGAAATTCGGACTCGAAGTCCTTCCACTTCATCTGATCCACTGACCTTCTAGCTTTTACCCGTTCCCACCATATCCTGGTGTCGCCAGTGAGGTAGAATGAGACACATTTAATTTTCTCATGCTCGAGCCAGTCTACTAATTCCACTGTGCTCTCAACTGTCTCATTACCCCGATTGCTACGTCCTCTAGTCATATTTATCATACAGGTGATAAATGACTACATAAGAATTAATACTACTTTTTCTTGTTATGCAAGCATAAATCATCTCTATATTATGCAAGCATAAATCATCTCTATATAGTAGTACTGTACATGAAATAAATAGAGCGAGTTTAGGATTTCTTACTTGGAAGCGGCAGGAGGAAGCTTGATGTGTGTGTGATGGAGGGGAAATCTGCTCTGATACCAACTTGTAACGCCCTACCTTATATCTACCCTAAAGGCGGGGTTACGGTCCATACATTCATATCGTTCATCAAATAAAGCATGTATATTCCAAAGTAAACAGTTACAATACATGAACTCGTAATAAGCATGCTTATTAAAGACTAATTTACCAAGCAAGATTTTTTTTTCATTTCTTTTATATCTACATGCATTTACAACCTAATCGGAAAATCATTTAACACACTATAGCATGGAATCCTAAGTAAGAATATAGCATGAGTCGTCTAGTCTTAGATACATGTCAAAGAAACATTCAAAGAAACAAACATAGGAAATCTATAGCATTTCACCTAATATGCATACGATAAAATTAAATATTACTTATCTAGCATGACATAGGTTTCATGTCACTAACTTAGTCATCACATGTTCAGAGTATAACAATACAATTTCATAGGGAAGCAGTTTAGATTCTAGATAAAACAAGGTAGATAGAATCTTTTATTCTTTCCCGAGCCATCACCACACACCTCCTCCAACCTTCCATCTGCCTCTTCCTTTAGTTCGAGTATTTCTTACCGCTATCTGCAGCATAAGACAATACATAAACTAATAAGCAAAACATGCTTAGTAAGAATCCGGGCCTACTCGCAAAACCATATCGATACATCATATCATGTACACAGTAATCAAGATAGAACAAGATTATAAGCCTCATAAGCATCTCATCAAAGCATCATGCATCATAAGCATCTCATCAAGCATCATGCATCATAAGCATCTCATCAAGCATCATGCATCATAAGCATCTCATCAAATATCTCTAAGTACTTTACAGAACAAGATCATCACATAATGAGAAAACAATATGTTTTTTCAAAAAGTTCCATAATGGTAAGTACTTCAAAATAACATATCATCATCCAGGGCCCAGTTGTCGTACCACATCATCATGCGCGTTCCCTAATAAATTGGGGTAGCGAGCCACCAATCTAATTAGAGCAGGACCCTTCCGTCCTACCAATGCCATGACCCTTCCGTACATGCTCATTGGATTTGTTTAACGACCCCCTTCCGAGTCGGGTAGACAACTTTCCAAAGTAAAGTAATTTATCATGCAATTACTCATATAAGTATATGCCTAAAGGTACTCTTTAATCACTTCTCAAAGGGACACACCACGCATTCGGGTGCTCTTGATCCCCTAGGGACACACCACGCATTCGGGTGCTCTTGATCCCAGTTTCAATGGAGTAACCCTTTTTAAGCATATTACCAAACACATCATGTTCTTATCATCATATGTCATCCATGTTCATACATCACATGTCATCCATGTTCATACATCACAAGTCATCCATGTTCATACATCACATTTCATGCATACATGCATCATGTTTTCATACATGTTCATATATTCATCATATTTCATACAAACATCTCATTTAATCCTTCAACACATCATGTATGTAGTAGCATGCTTCATGTTAACAATTGACCATGGTTTATACTTCAAAGTGAGGTTAGATTCCACTAACCCTAACTTACAAGGGTGGCCGAATGGTGTAATCATGGCTAGGCTAGGTTTTTGACATCCAACCTTCACACAAACATTCACACAAACATGTTATCTACACCACTAATCATGGGAACATATTAGGATATCAAGCAACACAAAAACTCTAGCCTTTCTTTTCTTGGCCGAAACCTACACAAGGGGTAACCCTAGAATTTTGTACATAGCACCATTAAGAAAACCCATACACATTTACCTTAAGTTTTAAGGAATGTATTCTTAAAACCAAAGGGACCAAGGCCTCCCTCTAAGGGGGTGGCCGAAAGTCTCCCAAGGGGAAACCCTAGTGTTTTGTTCTCCCAAAAATTTAGGAACAACACATAGGTGTATAGAATCCCTAGGGCACTACATGTATCAAGATTTAATCAAAACAACTTCTCTTGGACCTCCAACCATGGGTGGCCGAAAGTCTCATAAGGAAAAACCCTAGATTTTATCCTTAACACCATGAAGAAAAAATCCACCTACATGTATACCCTAAGTCTCTAGGTCTTCCTATGCATCAAGTTGGATCAAAAACCTTCTCTTGGACCCCTTACAAGAGTTGGCCGAAAGTTTACAAGAAGGAAAACACCAAATTCAAAATCAATCAAAGCATGGCAATCACACAATAACGATTACACTGCAGGCGAGAGGATACTTACATCCTAGCGCTGGAAATTTCGCCTTCTTGAAATCGTAGGGTACCCTACACTTGGAGGGTATGCAAAGATCTTCTCTTCCAAATCTTCTTTCTAGTAGTCCTTGGTCTTGGTAGGAGCAAGAACCTTCAAAGGTCTTCTTCCTTCCAACTTTTCTAGGGCTAGAACCCTAGTGTTGATTTTCGAAAATGGAAGGGGAAGGGAGAAAGGGTTTTCGGTTGGGAGAAGTGAAGAAGAAGAAGAAAAGAAATGGAAGTTATTCCAACTTCCCATATTTATACCTTTCTCATGAAAAGACATGTCTCTTCACTCTTACCCACTTAACAAGCATGTTCCTTTCTCCTTCTACAAGATTATTGCTTGGTTCATTGGTTATGACATGGTGAGTGCAACTAGGAGGTCCAAGGTTCAATCCTTGGTTCCTCCACTTTGCACTTTCTTTTTAGCACCATTCATTTCCAAGCCCAATAAACCAAGCCCATCATGAAATTTCATAATATGAATAATATTTTATGAATTCAGAATATTTCATAATATTCCAAAAATATTATTTCATAATATTTTTAATATTCCATTTTCATGAATATAATATTTCATGCTAATATTTCATGATAATAATATTTCATGATTATAATATTTCATGCATATAATATTTCATGCATTCATAACATTTTATAGCATGTGATTGCATGAATTTTATATCATTTCATTATAACCATTTTCATACATTGTCATGATTTTACATTGACAAATTTGGGGTGTTACAATCCTCCCTCTCTTATAGAAAGTTCGTCCCGAACTTTAAACAATTCCCCAGGTATTCAGGATTGTAAAAATTGGGGTGTTACACCTTGCAGTCCTTCTCTAGGTGCCCAGCAGCCCTTCGCTAGGTGCCCAGCAGCCCTTCGCTAGGTATTAGGGTTTCGATGCCTAGCAGCCCTTCGCTAGGTGCCCTGCAGCCCTTCGCCAGGACTTAGTGCTTCGATACCTAGCAGCCCTTCGCTAGGTGCCCAGCAGCCCTTCGCCAGGACTTAGTGCTTCGATACCTAGCAGCCCTTCGCTAGGTGCCCAGCAGCCCTTCGCCAGGACTTAGTGCCCAGCTTCATTCAACAGGTCTTAGTGCCTAGGTTAACTAGATCTTTTCTTCAACTTAGGTTACTTCTCCTTTGCTCTCCTTTGTCTGTTTAATATATCACTGACTTAAGTATATTTTCAAACATTAAAACACTTAAAGGAGAACATCATTGAAGCAACTTGCACCAACAATCTCCCCCTTTTTGATATTTGATAATAACTTAAGTTAGATTGGTCGAAGGGGCTAACTCACTATCCTTGGGATAAAAAAACAAAAAAAATTGATATAAGTTTTGAAACTATATTTTTGATCTTTGGGAGAAAATTTTTCTAACTTAAGCACACCTCTCCCCCTTTGTCATACATCAAAAAACTTTAAGAAAATACTTGCACCAACAATGAGTACTTTTAGTTCTTTTTGAACATACTTAGTGCAAAATTTTTGAAAGCATGACATTTTGAATGATATATTGCATTTTTTTGAAAATTGCATAATTTTAAAAAAGATGCTATGTACTTTTGAAAGATTATGTAATATAAGTATCTTTGAAAAATGAATTGAATTTTTGAAAAATTAAGTACTTTTGGAAAGTGCATATTTTTTGAAAGAATGCTATTTTGGAAAATATAAATATTATGCATATTTTGCAAGTACTAATTATTTTTGAAAAAAATGAGACTTTGAAAAATATAAGTGATTTTTGAAACATAATATTTTACTTGACTAGGTTTCTTTTCCAATCTGACACAATTCTAGGAAACTTTGTTGACCACAAGGATATTTTCCTAAGTGTCCTGGAAATTCTTCATACTCAAGTAAATATTAAGAGAATTTTGCCAAAAAAATGATAGTACTTTTGAAAATATATGCTAGTGGACTTTGAAAAATGTGTAAACTTTTGAAGACCCAATTACTTGACTTGGTTTATCTTCCAGTCTGACACCATCCTGGGAAACCTTGTTGACTACAAGGACATTTCCTAAGTGTCCTGGAAATTCTCCAATCCAAGTAAACATTATTTCAAAAAATAATTTCATAAGTCACACAAATTCTAACAAATAGAATAATAGTATTTTGAAAGACTTAGATTTTTAGGAAGATTTTGAAGATATGTAAATATTTTATTAAATAATTCTTTTAATTTGACCTCCCCCTAAACTTAACTCAGTCCTGGGAAGCTTGTTGACCACAAGTATTCTTCATCTGAGTCTTAAGGTTTGATTCAGATTAAAAAGGAATATTTAACAAAAAAATGAATAATTACCAAAAAAACTTTTTTGAAATTCTTCTTTTGACTCAGACTCCCTCTAAATTTGGCACATCCTAGGAGTCCTTGAAGATCATAAAGTGGACCTTTCCTCTGTGTCTTTAGGATTTATCAAAGTCAAAGAAACAAGTAAATTTTTGAACCTATAATTTTGACAACATAAACCCTTTTTGAAAACACAAGTAATAATGATTTAAAGCACAGTTTTCGAAAAGTATTTTTCAAATGATAGTAATGTTTTAAAGTGCAGTTTTTGAAAAGCATTTAAAAAAATGAAAAGCACTCCCCCTGTACCCGATACCGTTTGACTCTATCTAAGTGCCTTAAGGAACTTTAGTGTTGTCCTAAGAGGCTTGTGTCTAATGTGTGAGTCAAACACTTTTTTAAAAAAGATATATACTTTTGAAAAATGTATAATATGTATAATCAATCAGACAAGCATGAATTCCATAAAAACATTATTATGTTGAAGCACTATTTTGAAAATATATTTTTAGGAAATTATTCTAACAATTTTGAAAAACAAATTTGAAAAATAATTTTCAATTCATTAGTCCTTAACATCTCACCCATTTTAGATGTATCAATACAACCAGCATAGTTATCTTATAGGTGTATTGTGAGATGCTTGAATCATTTTTCTTAATTTATTATTAACTCTAAGATGTAATTGAAGCTTGTGTTTGATTTGAATTTGACAAGAAGTAACTTGAATTTGAATTTCAAAAATTGGCTTCCAGGTTTGGCGAGGCACTAGGGCTTCTTTGGCCATAGCCTTATTGGATCATCAACCCTTTCCTTGACAAAGCCTTTTAATGAAATTTCATTTTCAAAATTACTTTTTGAAAAATTCTGGTCTAACTAGCTTGGGTCTTGGATCGGTAGCTTCGGCTAGTTTCACCAGTCTAAAGAGACCAAGTATACTTGATCTTATTAGAATTGGCTTCCCTAACGTACTATCATCTCACCGCCACCCAATACCAGGTTGATCAAATTTCAATTATTCTTTTTCCTATAGCCGTTCTAATATATGCATAAAATTTAAATATGAATGACATGTCATATATTTAAAAGAAGTAGCAAATGCATGGCATGACAATTATGCATGAGTCAAATAATTCAAATCTTTTTATTTAAGTTTCTAAAAGATGTAACAAATTCTCGATTTGATACATGTCGTGTGAACCCGCGAATATGCCAACCCATTTTGACATATTTAATGTTATTAATTTTAATTGTTACAGTTTGGGTAAAATTTTATTTCAGTTTGGCTTTAAGTTATTTAAGATTTTAGTTGGATTTAGGTTAATTAAAAATTAATTAAAGTTGAATTAATTAGAAATTAATTGATGTTGAATTAATTTTATGTTTGAATTAATTAAGATTTAAATTGAAATAATTTAATTTAATTTAATTTGAATTTATTTAATTTGAATTTAATTCAATTTGAATTTAATTTAATTTGATTAAGATTTAATTTGAATTTAATTTAATTTCATTATGATTTAATTTGAATTTAATTTATTTTAATTAAGATTTAATTTGAATTTAATTTAATTTAATTTAATTAAGATTTAATTTGAATTTAATTTAATTAAGATTTAATTTGAATTTAATTTAATTTAATTTAATTAAGATTTAATTTGAATTTAATTTACTTTAATTAAAATTTAATTTAATTAAGATTTAATTTGAATTTAATTTAATTAATATTTAATTTGAATTTAATTTAATTAAGATTTAATTTGAGTTTAATTTAATTAAGATTTAATTTGAGTTTAATTTAATTATGATTTAATTTGAGTTTAATTTAAATAGTTAAGATATAATTAATTTGAATTTGAATAATTATGATTTAATTAATTTGAATTTGAATAATTAATATTTAATTAATTTGAATTTGAATAATTAAGATTTAATTAATTTGAATTTGAATAATTAAGATTTAATTAATTAAAATTTAAATAATTAAGATTTAACTAATTTGAATTTGAATAATTAAGATTTAATTAATTTGAATTTGAATAATTAAGATTTAATTAATTTGAATTTGAATAATTAAGATTTAATTAATATGAATTGATATTGTCATAATTATTAATTAATAATTGTGGATTTAAGTTCATTATTTTCATTATTTCGAATATTTCTTCTTCATCTTTATCTATCTTTTCAATTTTTTCTAACAATTCAGATTTATTTGAACTTTTGTAATTTTTATTAATTATGGTCTTTATCTTAGATAGTTCCATATCCTCCTCATCCTCAAAATTATGTCTTTTAGTATCCTCAAAATAGGAGGAGTAATTTGGGCCATAATTAAAGTTCTGTAATAATTTTTAAGATTATCTAAAATTAAATTATTATCTAGGAGAATTTCATCTTTATTATCCTCAGGAATTTCAAATTCGATTTCAGAGTTATACAACGGATTTTTAAATTTGAATTCATAATTATCTAAAGGATTTTCAAGTTCAGAATTATCCTTAAGATTTTTGAATTTGGTTTTATCCTTAAGATTTTCAAATTTGAATTCGGGATTAATTTCAGATCTAGATTCAAAATTAATTTCTGGATTATCCTTAAGATTTTCTGAATTAATTTCTGAATTATCCTTAAGGGTTTCAGAATTAATTTCTGGATTAAATTTATTTGTATTAAAATTATCAGAATTAACATTATCAGAATTTATTTTAGAAATTACTGAATTGATGTTCTGGATTAAATAGTTAATTTCGGATATTTTAGTCATATCTGTATTTTCTAATTTGACATGTAAAAAATTAATATTACTATGCAGTAAATCTAATTTATCAGAAAAATTAACTACTTTATCACAAGGCAGTGCAGGAACTTATAAAATTTTTGGAACATAAATCTTACTTACCTTTGCCGGACACTAATTTTTGTAGTGTCCGTATTTCTTGCATTTGAAGCATTGTACGTGATGCTTGTTTTTCCGGACTCCTGGCGCTAGTATCTCCTTTGCCGCCGGTGGTGTAGACCGAGTCTTACGAGTAGGGCACTGATTTTTATAGTGCCCTCGCTCCCTGCATGTGAAATAAATAATATGGAACTTAAAATTTGACATTTAAAATTAAAATGTACCTGATTCACCCCTGGGCTACCCCTCAGCTCCTGGCGTCGTTGCTCCGTCGGCGGTTAGTCCGGTGAAGAGCGGCTCGGCTCTGATACCAATTGTAGGACCGGTGCCGTCGATAGAGGGGGGGGGGTGAATATCGATCGTGAAACTTTCGTTGAAAACTTCGTATGACTTTTGTTCATTCCAGACTTAGAGCGTTAGTGAAGAGGAAAATAGGAAAATAAAGAACAGAACAAAACACAGATTACTCGCGGGATTTATTTACATGGTTCCCGACCCCCCTGGGTCAGTACGTCCAAGGCCTATGTATTCGTCGTGAGTCCACTATTGGTCTCCTTTCCGAAATTTCCGGAGGCGGAGAAAACCCATCTTACATTTGAAATTTACAAGCAATAATATAGAAAATTAAGTAAGGAATTAAATAAAAGCAAACTAACAAGACAAAGTCTGAAGCTCGGCCGATCTGGACCTCCGAAGTGCCGCGCACTTCCTCCTGGAGCCTCCCGGTCGTAGAGCCTCGTCTCTAGCGCGTTGTTGTTGGTAAGAGTGATCAGAATGACACTTGGCAGTTGTTGTTGAAGCAGAGGGGTCGAAGCCCCTTTTATAGCACTCCTGGGGGCGCCCTGGACGTCGGGGGCGCCCCGATAAACCCAGTCAAACATTATCCCCACGTCGACCTCGCCGCAGCTGATAAAACCTTTGACCAGGATGCCCCGGACCTCCCGGGCGCCCTCATGAGGGCTTATGTGAGTTTCGGACTAGAAACTGCAAAAACAGCTTTGAACTCGGGCACCCCGGACGCTCCGGGCGCCCCGCTTGACACCTATTCTGCTTACTTAACAAAAACTGCATTTTACTCTTGACTGGGGCTGCCCCCATCATCCTGGGTGCCCTCATCAAGCCTTTAAACCCAATACTGGGTTTTATGCCTTGCTCTGGGCGCCCCCAATAGTGGGGACGTCCCCATCAGCCATTTTCCAGCAACTTACCTACTTTGTCTCCGGTTGTTGATACCTGCAAGATACACAAACACAAAGTACATATACACATATTCTTAACCTTAAGGACTTGGTTCTGACTTCGGATTTACACGAAACCCTAGGTCGAATCGACGCAAGTTCTCATCCCCGAGAACTCGCCTTTCACCTACTCCTTTCAGGAGACGGTTGCCACCCAGTCCTTCGGGTGGGCTTTTGCTTAGCTTCCGATACTTCCGGACCTCGAGACGCCCAAACCCTGACCCATCTCTACTCCTGTCCTTAGTCATCGCTTAGCTAAGTTGCTTAGTCCCTTGGACCAAGACTTCATTCCCTAGCAGCCCTTCGCCAGGTGCCTAGCAGTCCTTCGCCAGGTCATCATTCCCTAGCAGTCCTTCGCCAGGTGCCTAGCAGCCCTTCGCTAGGTCTTTGATACCTAGCAGCCCTTCGCCAGGTGCCTAGCAGCCCTTCACTAGGTCTTTGATACCTACCAGTCCTTCGCTAGGTGCCCAGCAGCCCTTCGCTAGGTCTTAGGGTTTCGATGCCTAGCAGCCCTTCGCTAGGTGCCCAGCAGCCCTTCGCTAGGACTTAGTGCTTCGATACCTAGCAGCCCTTCGCTAGGTGCCCAGCAGCCCTTCGCTAGGTGCCCAGCAACCCTTCGCCAGGACTTAGTGCCCAGCTTCATTCACCAGGTCTTAGTGCCTAGGTTAACTAGATCTTTTCTTCAACTTAGGATACTTCTCCTTTGCTCCCCTTTGTCTATTCAATATATCACTGACTTAAGTATATTGTCAAACATTAAAACACTTAAAGGAGAACATCATTAATGCAACTTGCACCAACATTGAGGACTTGGTGAGGGAGGTATGTGTTCCTATCATACACCATTTTTGCATTGTTGCATGCCGGCGATCAGCGACTCCCTTGTGGTTGAGCCTATTGTCTTCCGGTACACGATATGCGCACACGACCACTCATGGGTTAGTGGATACCATAGGGTGTGTGCATTTGCCCTGTATTGCTCCGTTCGGCCACTATTTGGAGGGTGGGTCCGGGGCATGGTAGCAGCCAGGGTTCCCTTCTCGTACTGAGCCACGAGGAGATGAGAGCTAGACTCCCCCATTGCCTGGGGTAGGAGCGTAGTCTCTGCCAGCATCCTGTCCACCCGGTCAGTCAGGAGCAGTGATAGCATGGTGCGTACAGTTGTCATAGCTCTACCCTCTCAGACGTCGCCTATGACAGGTGAACGATGATCTGACTGGCGTCAGGGGTGACACATGTCATTGCACCATGTGTATATTTTGCATCGTGCATTGTTTGCTGCACTTGATTTCTGCACTTGTTTGACATGCATATACTGGAGACTTGTTATCTGAGATTATATGTCTATTGGTGTTCCATAGGTATTTATTACCCTCTTTTCAGGTTAGATGGATTCTGGTATGTATCTACCTCAGTATTTTCAGTACTAGTCTTTCCCTATTGTTGATATGAGACTGTATTAGCGGAACTCTTATTGTTAGTATAACTTTCTATACATATCTATTCTGGGTATCCGTAGAGTTCCTTTGGACTCACACCGTTGGTTATTTTCCTTAATTTCATGTTGATGTCTACCAGGAGAGCCCTAGCCGCCAGTCCCCAGCTCGAGAGGAGCTCTGCTTCGTTTTATTATGGTTATGGACCCAGTATTATGTACTTTGCTTTCGTTGCCATGTTTTGGACATGTATTTATGTTTTATTCGATGGGATTATACTTTTGAGTCCTATGTTGGACTTCGTGGGATTTTAGCTTTGTTCCTGCCCCCTGGCAGCTCAGGTGAGTTCGTACTTTGGTTTTACGATGGTTATAGTCATATATTGTTGTTTCTGCATGGATTTGAGGCCTGAGGCCATTTAACTGCGTGGTTGTGCTATTTGTATCTATGTGTATGTGTAAATTGTCCGTCGGACAAGGGAGGTGCTGCCCGATTTTCTATTGGATCAGCGGCTCCAGGGTCTCAGGGCGTGACATGGTGCATCCGAGGGATGTGGAGCTTTGCGGAAGAGTATGTCGGTGGAACGAGAAGGACACGCGCGATGTCTGAGGGACGAGAAGCCAAGAGGAAGGAAGCTTAAGGGGAGAATGGCCGGAATCGGGTTCGGGTGAGCCTAACTCCGGTTTGCCAGAAATCACCCAAGAAGGCAAAGCAAGTCAAGCCGAAGACTAGTTAGCATTGACTGACCAAGCTAACTGCTGGCCGCTCGTAAGCTTACGGGTGCTTGGGAGTTTGGGCACCTGACCACTAGGCGCCCGAGCACTCAAGCGCCTGTGTGGTATCAGGCGCCCACGAAGGCTATTTTAGCCGTTTGTGACCATTGCCTTTGGATAAAGCTTCGGGCCACATGTCAGGCGCCCAAGACCTCTCGAGCGCCTGTATTGCTAGGCGCCTGAGTTCACTCGAGCACCTAGTTTTGGAGTATTAGTCAAATTTTGGTTGATCAGTCTTTTAGTACAACTTTTGGGTGATTCTCCGGCTGTCTGGAGTTAAACTCACCCGAACCCAACTCCAGCCTTCTCCTCAATTGAGCCCTCACGACTACTCTTACGTTAGTGTTTGTCAGAGTGTGGCAGTTTGCCACTGTCAGGGCATGCGCACCCACTCAAGGCTACTAGTTGATTTGAGCGATGTGTATTGGGTGGATCCCTCCTCTTTCTAGTGATACGAGAGGATGAGAGTGGTTCTCCCCTATATGACTTGGGGTCAGAGAGTGATCATCCGCTAGCATTCTGTCCACTCGGCTACTCTGGAGCAGTGGCAGCAGAGTGCGTACAGTTGTCACAACCCTATCTACTAGGTTGTTTGCATACGACATGTGATAGTGGTTTTATTAGCTTCAGGGTGTGACATATAACATTGCACCATATGCATATGATACATCGTTGCATTTGTTTATACTTGTTGCATCTGATTACTACATGTGTTTAATATGGACATACAGGAAGTATTTTGCATATGATTTTATGACCTTGTACTATCTCGTGTGGTATGAGTTTACCCGTATAGAGGGTTTTATCGGGGATCCTTGACCTATATCCCAATGATTGTTGACTCTGGAATGTACATTTCATATAGTATTTCAGTCATATTTTTGATATCGTTATGAGACTGTATCTACTTCTTTCTATATTACTTGTATAGCTTATGATGTCATGCATATCTTATCTCTATACCTACTGAGTTCACTTAGACTAACCCTCGATAGCATGTTTTCCATTTTCAAGATGACCTACTTGGAGTTGCTAAGAGATGCTTGGCAGTTAGTCCCTCACGTCAAGTCGTCATTAACACTTTGCATCTTATTACAACTATGTGTGTATTTTCTTTTTCGATATATAGACTTGTATTTTGCTGCGTATTTGTGGTTGATGTGTCTTTTGTTGGGATCTCCCGGTACCAAAAACACAAAACGCAGCAGAAACAAGATCCCTCGAGTGATCCATGCGAACAAAAACACGTACAAAGTTTATCCATCTAATAGATCTATCTAACTGTATACCTTTGGAGTGTGCCCTTCGCTTATCCCGCTCGTCTAAGATGCGCCGAATCTCTTGCACGTTCAAGTGTTCGTGCCTCTATTCGTATCCACACGGACACGGTCTCTCAACTTCGGGAAGAACTACGTGAGTTATGCTAGCAACTTGAGGTAGTTCACAAAACCACCGAGAACCCAACAAGGGTTTCAGCCAAGGAGGAGTAGAGGAAGAAGAGAGGAAGGGTGTAACAACCCGAAAAATTCTCTTAATATTTTCTTAAAATATTAAGCATGATTAAATAATTTTCCAAGGGACCTAGAAATATTAAGGAGAACTTTGGCCTAGAAAATTCATGTTTTCTCATTTAGATTGAGAAAACTAAGTACCAATGAGCTTTAATGGGGCTCCAAAAATGGGTATTAATTAGGTAAAATTAATATAAATTAGGTAAAATTAATATAAATATAAAATAATTTTATTTAGGAATATTGGCATAATTATGGGGGATTTTCAGAATTTAGGAAATAGAAATAATAAAATAAATGAAATGAAATAAAAATAAAATAAAAAAATAAAGGTGCATGAGCTAAGGATTGAACCTTGGACCTCTTGTACAACCATGTAAGCCTTAACCAACTCACCTAGCAAGGGATTTCTATGAGGAAATGAAGTGGATATAAGTTAAGATTAAGGAGAAGATGAAGAGTCATGGAGAGACTCTTCATTTGCCTCCTTAATGGGCTATTAAAGGGGGGTTTTGGGAGTTACCTCTTCTTCCCATTTCTTGCATTTTCGAAACTCCTCCTCCCCTCATCCTAGTCGAACACCCAAGGAAGGATTTCCCCTTGGAAAAACTCCACAAGAGGTCTTATCCCCAAGATCTAAGGTTTTTTTTTCCAAGGATACAAGGACAAGGAGGCAAGGGTCCAAAGATCTTACCATTTTCTTCTCTTCCAAGGTTCGAAAAATCAAGAAACCCAAGGTAAGACTCCCTCACCTGTGGTATAATAGTTCCCCATGATTTCCATGATTTTTAGCATGATATATTGGTTAGTTTTCGAATTTGATGTTGAAAGGAAAGAAAACCAAGACCCTCATGTTTAAGGGTTTCGGCCACCATGATTTACAGATCTATAATTATGCTAAAAATCATGATAATGTTATTTAATGTTCCCTTATGATGTGTAGAGGTTAAGTATAATTTTTGGGAATTTTTGAATTACCTAGGACACCCTAGGGTTTCGGCCAACATGAAAGAAACAAAACTAAGAACCTTAAGTTTAAGGGTTTCGGCCACCATGATTTACAGGTCTATATTATGCTAAAAATCATGATAATGTTATTTAATGTTCCCTTATGATGTGTAGAGGGTAAGTATAATTTTTGGGAATTTTTGGAGTACCCTAGGACACCCTAGGGTTTCGGCCAACATGAAAGAAACAAAACTAGGAACCCTAAGTTTAAGGGTTTCGGCCACCATGATTTACAGGTCTATAATTATTCCAAAAATCTTGATAATGTTATTTAATGTTCCCTTATGATGTGTAGAGGTTAAGTATAATTTTTGGGAATTTTTGGACTACCCTAGGATACCCTAGGGTTTCGGCCAACATGAAGGAACCTAAGCAAGCACCCTAGGACACCCTAGGGTTTCGGCCACCATGTTTAAGGGTCTAAAATGATGATAAAAATCCCAATCATGATGTTTATGTACTCTCATGATGTCTAGAGGTTTAATATAATTTTTGGGAATTTTTGGGGTACCCTAGAGACCCCATATGTTTCGGCCAACCTCAAGGACCCAAGGGTTAGGGTTGAGCCTTTAACTTCAAGTATATGTTTATGTGTTGCCATGATAAGTATGATAAGTTTATATTCAGGATATGAATGATGCCATGATAAGAATGATAGGGTTATGATCACGATAAAAATGATGCTATGATATGTTAGGTTCATGATATGAATGATGTCATGTTACGTATGTTATGTTTATGTTTAAGAATGAGGATGATGTCATGTTTAAGAATGAAAATGATTTCATGTTTAAGAATGAAAATGATGCCATATTTAAGAATGAAAATGATGCCATGTTATGTATGTTATGTTTATGTTCATGATAAGAATGATACATGTCATGTCTTATGAATGATACATATGTATGCCATGATTTATGAATAAGATGTATGTATGTCATGTCTTATGAATGAAGTTAAAGTACATGCCTTTAAGGCACAGTTATGATGTTAAGTATGATGAATGACAAGTATGATGAATGAATGATGATGAACGACAAGTATGATAAATGAAAGATGATGCTTATGTCTTTAAGGCATAAATATGCTAAACGGCACGGTCGATGGTTGACGGTACGACGGTCGAGAGGACCGGTAAATGGGCCGGTAGACGGGCCGAGCCGTAACAAGTTATGATATGTTAAGTATGCTATGAATGTCTTATGAATGATGAAGCATGAAAAGTATTTTACTTTATGCATGGGCTTGTACCGGACCGAAGTATGGGTCCAAGGGATGGGCACCTTAAGAACGCCCCGGTTTTGGACTACCGAAGCTATCCACGGTTCTGGCCCTACCGGAGCTGGGTAACAGGGATGGGCACCTTAAGAACGCCTCGGTTTGGGGACTACCGACTATGCTGTCCTTACCCTAGTAGGTTGGGGCTCGCGACCTCGGACTTGCTAGGGATGCGCGCTATGATGTATGTATGTGGTACAAGCCGGGGACCCCAAATGATGTTATGATGATTATGTTTAAGCAAATTAAAAGTATGTTTTAAAAGTTAAGCATCCCTTATGTATATGCATTCCACTCATGCATCCATTCATGTTATGCATTATGCTATGTTGACAAGATTTTATGCTCACGTTTCATGTTAAGAAGTATGCATGAGAATGAGTGATCTATGCCATGATAATGTTAAGAAGATGTTCATATGTTATGATAGGAAGAATGTTCACTATGTTTATGATTTATGCCATGCTTAGAATGTTCACTATGTTTATAATTTATGCCATGAATTATGCCATGCTTAGAATGTTCACTATGTTTATGATTTATGCCATGAATTATGTCATGCTTAGAATGTCTATGATGTTTATGTTTATGCCATGAATTATGCCATGCTTAGAATGTTCACTATGTTTATGATCTATGCCATGAATTATGTTCACTATGTTTATGAATTATGCCATGAATTATGCCATGCTTAGAATGTCTATGATGTTTATGTTTATGCCATGAATTATGTCATGCTTAGAATGTTTATGATGTTTATGTTTATGCCATGTATCATGCCATGCTTAGAATGTTACTATGATTATGTTCATGCCATGCTATGTATACGACAAGTGACGAAAGATGTTATGTTCTAAGTAGAGCACCAAGTATGTTAATGTTTTATGTGCTCATTATGAGATGATGAATGATGAATAGTTTTGTGAGTAGGAAAGAGTCTTACTAAGCCTGTGTGCTTATAGTCTTATTTCCTTATACCGCAGATTATTTAAGGGGACAATGAAGGAAGCAGCAGGAGGGCAAGAACGCATGTGTGTCGTAGTGACTTGGCCCAGGAAACTATATGTTTACTTATATGTTTGAATAATGACTTATGGAACCTTATGATATGATGTTATGTGAGACATGATATGATGCTTAAGTTCAAAGTTAATATGCTAAGGTTCCCATGTCAATAAGTTAAGAATGGTAACAGGGCATGTATAAGTTAAGTTATTCCGCTGCCTTATGATGTCTACATGCCCTAAGCATGTTAACGTAATGCCGCTTAGGAAAAAAAAAGCGGGCATTACAAAGGGAAGAAGAGAAAACAATCACACCCCATTCAAAATGAGTAGACTCTCTTTTATACTCATCCCATGAATATATAGAGTCTTTTGTCTCTTTGACTTTCCTTCATTAAAGTCAATAATGAGCACATCTTTTCATGTGACTCTTCACCTTCTCTTCATCCAATGAAGAGAGACTTTTCTCTTTCCTTCATTAAATACTTTAATCTCTTTCCTTCATTAAATACTTTAATGAATTTCCCCTACAATTCCGACCGAGCCTCTCGGGCTTCCGACTAGGTCCCCCGACCAAGTCTGCCGAGCAGGTCCCTGAGCTCCCGACCAAGTCCCCGAGCTCCCGACCAAGTCTATCGAGCTCCCAACCCAGTTTGCCGAGTGGCGAGCTCCCGACCCGAGCTCCCGAGTTCCCAACTCGAGCTCTCAATCAGATCTCCCGATCAGATCTCCTGATCAAATCTCCCAAGTTCCCAACTCGAGCTCCCACTCAGATTTTCCGAAGCATCATGTCCTTAGTGTGTGACCCAATAAGTTCTCGTGACGTTGGCAATGTGCCTAAACTCTTTAGACACATAAGCAATGAGCGACATCTAGCAATGCATCATTCCTACCCAAGTAACAAGAAAAGTCGAAATCCAACTAAACCTCAGTGACTATGATAATGTATGACCTTGTCTTTCTATCCTTGATATCTAGATTGACCAATGAGGTATAGACCGTGTCATCCTCAATCAATCTTGTGTTTCTTGATCCCCGAGTAGACTCACTCAAACAAATGAGCTCAATATCTCATATTGACTCATTTGAGCATGGTCATCTGTTTAAGTAGTCCTACTCGATCAAGGGGCCCACAGATATCACTCCTGTCATATGGGAGGGATAGATCTCATCTACATCACTCACATCCCTCCGTATAATTTATTACATACCCAGTGATCGCCTTTATAGTCCACCCTGTTACGGGTGACGTTTGACGATACTAAGGTACATAATTCCTTATGTAGGGAACTGTAGTGACTTCAGGTCTAAGGACTATTTATACTAATAGTCACATGAGAAACTTTATGACACTCATATGACAATCTATGAAACTTTCTCATGGCGGGTCAATTCAATATACATTCTCCAATGTATACCCATGTGTCAACTTGATATCACATATCCATGACTTGTGAGCTCAAGTCATCAATTGACCTACATGCTAGTCTCCATGCATTAATATTGTCCCTGAATATTAATGCTTGACTAGGAATAATTTAGTGTAGTGTTCTCTACTTTATCTCACTATCGATTCAACCAATCAATATAATGTAGATAAGAACCTACTACACAAGGACATTATTATACTTAGTTATTTGACACAAATAACTAGTAAGTATAATAACCAAACATGCCTTTATTAATGATAGAATATGATACAAAATGTCTCTAGTCAATCATCACATAATTGGCTCTAGGGCTCCTACTAACATCTTTTGTGTCGGGAGGGCCTATATTGTCCTATTTCGATGTAGTCACTTTGGTTCATGATTTCCATTTAGATGTGATGCATTTTAGTTCCTTTATATGCTATATGTTCTTGCCATGTTGGCCAAGGTATGTTAGGGGCCATGTCAGCCATGTATAATGGTTTCAGATTGTTTGCCATACTGGAGAGATGTTGTCTGTTTGTCATCAGACATGCGAGTCCCCAGGGGTGTGATAATTATGTTGGTATTAGAGCTCGGGTATATGAGGTCTACCTGGGTAGGTTTTTGGGTTTTTAAGAAGTTTATTGGATACCAATTTAGTTGGTATCAGAGCTTAGTTTACGATTTTTATAAATTTTTTCATAGAGTTCAGTTGATACGAATTTAGTTGGTATCAGAGTGTAGGTTACGATGCCTTTTTTCATGTTTTGGGGTAGTTACAGATTTTACAGAGTTTATCTGATACTAATTTATTTGGTATCAGAGCATGGGTATATAATGTCTACTTGGGTCTATTTTGGATTTTTTTCGGAGTCATTTTCTCGATGTGGTCATGTTTTGGAACTTGGCGGCGATCAAACTTCTCCAGGCTACAAGAGGTACATCTCTTGGGAATTATCCTATCTTTAGTATTCACTATCTGTTAAGATTGGTTAGATTTTTCCCAACTTAATGGGATCATATATCTATACTCGAGGAATAGGTATTCATTGACTTGGTTTTAGCTGGATTGGGATATAGTCAATTCATTCTATTCGCAATCGTGCTCGAGGTCGATCATTGGAGCAACTGGTTGATACATTGAGGACTCGACCCAGAGCGGAGAATGTTGATTCTCTTTTAGCACCGACTATTGAGTCGAAAAGTTGGGGTTAAATCTATCGACAATCTATTCGAAGTTGCAGATTGTAGTTGTCTTGATCAACATGGGATTAATCTACTCTAGTTCATGGAGCTTCTGATCTTTAGGTTGATTATATCTGAGTAAATAACCTAGATAACATGTCTTGAATACATGACCTGCTAGAATACAAAAGAAACGGTATAAGTTGTTTATCATTTCAGACGATAGGGGGATCAATGGATCCTATTCTGTGGGGTTTTGACCATGGATCGTTTGTACTTGGTTGGATAACCAAGAGAGTGTACCCGGAATTTTGATTTACACTGATGCTAATCACTTACGGGTCTGGGTCACTGCTGGGTGGAAGACGCCGAAGATGATCTTCAGGCAATAAATAATCACTTTGTGATTATTTTAGGCTACTCATGTGAGATAGCGATTCGCTATCTCCCTTTGTGGAGTTGACCTCAAGGGTTCCTGAACCCTAAGTGGAGAAATTAGAGCATATAGGGTTACGAGGCAATGGTGAGTTGCCTCACCTAATATTATTATATGAGGGATTTTGACTCATAGATTGGTTGTATATGTGAGATGATTCTAATGATACATCGAGATACAAGACCCGCTAGGATATAGAGAATTCGGTGTTAGCTGATTAACATCTATGAGATTCGACTATAACCAATGAAGATCGTAGTAGAGGATCATTGTGTGACCGATTGTCAATTTCCAAGCGAGGGTGGTCATATTCTGGCTTTCAAACTAGTCGTCATGAGATTTCATTGGTACTAGGGATGATGAGGTTCCAGTTATCTCTGCATTTCTGACCCAAAGGCTTCCATTACATGGATGTCAAGGCTTTCCGTTGTCACTGATCAGAGCTAATCACAGTGGTGGCCGTCAACTCTCGAACATTCTCGTGGTCTATGAAGTTCCGAATGAATTTTCGGAGAAGCTTCCTGGATTGCCTCCGAAGATACAAGTGGAGTGTGCGATCAAGTTGATCTTGGGGACAGTATCGACGGTAAAAGCTCTGTATCGTATAGCTCTTAAGGAGTTGGACGAGCTGTAGATCTAGTTACAGGAGTCGTTGGACAAGCGATTAATTCGCCATAGCGATTCTTTGAGGAGAGATGAGTGCTATTTGTGAACGTAAAATACAGATCTATGAGGTTGTGCATCAACTACTGGAAGTTAAATGCAGTAATCGTTACAAATAAGTATCCCCTGCCGCGGGATGAGGATAGGTATAATCAGCCCTGCAAACATCAGTGTACTTTAAAATTGATCTGCGATGTCAGCAGATTGAGTTTGCACGAGATGATGAGCATATCTTGTATTATTGAGAATGTTGTGTGTACTAGAGTCACATCATGTCCCACAAGAGTTGCTACAGAAGGCTCATCGCTTTCGGTTTGCAACTCTTATGGGTTGTACCCGTATGTACAGCGATTTAAGTCATTCATATTAGTGGAACAGTATGAAAAAAGGCATTGCAGATTTCGTAGCTAGATGTCTAATTTGCCAATAGGTGAAGGCAAGGCACCGGATGTTAGGATGTATACTAAAAGACTTATTTTTTTATATGAACATCTACATTTTGAAAGAGAATCACAACAACACAGTTGCATGTTTATATTAGTATATGCATAACAGTCTAATACTTTGCATTGTAGATAACATGGTCTATGGTGACGCACAGAAGATCATGTTATCAATTCCTTGCAGAGTATATGTAGAGGCTCACAACCGAGATGGAGTTGGATAAACCATCGAGATGGTTGTAGTGTAATTAGGTGTGGTTTATCTTGACCATAGAATTACACTAGTGTGCTTTGTGTGCATTGAGCAGGACCAAAATAGAGGTGATCCAATTTATACTGACTTTATAATTGGATCGAACCTCGGTTTATTATGGAGTATAATCGCTAAATCCCAATATAATAACGGGCACATATATATAATAGTTATTTCTTTGATTTACCAATGGGCGAGATTTATTCTGCTAAATTGTTAGGCCCGGTAAGGTGGGAAATAGTATTATTTACATGATGTGCCATTAATTATTGACAGAATCCGTGTCCTGGTGAGTCGGGATGATGATGCCCCCTTGATGAGCTCATAAGGTTCATCATGTTAAACCCTGCAGGTAGATTTGATCCAACATGATGATAAGGTTGAGTGGTACTAGTCAAGGAGTTAGAAGTTGATTAATTAAAATTGTCAGTAATTTAAATTAATTGACGAGCATACGATATCTTAAACACGGAGAGATGGATGTACTCATAATAGGTGGAGCCTATATGAAAATATGGGGGTTGGTGAGGAAGTTCAATGGAGATACTTTATTGAAATGGATCTTCATTAATGGATCGGATTTGGATCCATTAGTGGGCCAAGACCCAACTCCTCCTCATGGTCCCTACCTTAGCCCTATATATACCCCCATGGAATCATGAAACCAAGGTGAATCCAATTGATCACCACATCTTAGGTTTTTTTCTCTTCTCTCTCTTTTCTCTCTCCTAGGGCACCAGCGGCAACGAGAGGAGTTCATCCTCTTTATTTTTTTCTTTTCCTCTCTTCTTCTTCACCCTTGGTGCTCGGAGACCACAGGGACAAGGAGGAGCTTCATCCTCCTTACGTGGCATGGCAAGAAAAGGGAGGAAGAGGGCTGCCGGCATTGGAAAAGAGGAGCCTCCCTTGGTGGCCAGCGGAGCCGCAAGCAAGGGAAGAGGAGGGAATTCTGGCCAGTTTGAAGTGGGAAGAGGACTCTTCTCTCCTACATCTTCCTCTCGAAGTTTTCCTTGCGGTTGGTGAGCTTGGGAGCTCCTTGGTGGTCGGCGGCGCAAGCAAGAAAGGGAGAGGGGTGGCCGGCGGCGAACCCTTGCTTAGGGTTTTGATCGGCACGTGAAGAAGTGATTAATTGGAGCCCCTTGGTGATTCCGATTCTTGGTAGCTTGTCACCTACACGACATCCAAGAGGAAAGGGACATAAGGTAGAAGACTACGAGGTAAAGAGAGGTATATTTCTCTCTTGGCTCCCTCTTTGATCTTATCATTTCATGTGATGCTATAATTAATTGTCATGTTTAATTATCATTTAATTAATGTTTGATAAATAATTATTGGACCCCAAAAATAAACACAAAAATCTGGCGATCCACTCGTCGTCTTTTCCGCGGTCGATCATTTAAGCGAATTACAAGGCTCAATTTTTGGGATTGGCTAAGTTGTAATTCGAATCGATCGATACGATGACGAGAAGGTCGTTTGGGAGATGGGTCTCTATTCAGATTAATTTTTAATCCATGGAAATTGAGAGGTCACTAAAGGATGACCAGGTATTCTCTTAGGATACCTGCCGTGCTATTCCATCACCGGAGATCTACTGGACTACTCCAGAAGATCCCAATTCCTTAGTAGAAATAGGAACACATTAGCATGGACTTTGTTGTGGGATTATTGAGGACCCAGAGAGGACAGGACGCGATTTGGGTGATCATCGATCGGTTAGCCAAATCTATGCATTTCTTAGCGATCTGGAGGGCAGATTCTCTAGATAAACTAATAGAGTTGTACTGCCGTGAGATCATTAGGTTCCATGGTATTCCATTGAGTAGCATCTCAGATAGAGACCCACGGTTCAGTAGGTCATGGGTATACAGCTCTGATTCAGTATCGCTTTCCATTTGTAAATAGATGGGCAGTTAAAATGCACCATTCAGACTTTGGAAGATTTGTCAAGATCGTGTGTTATGGACTTCGAAGATGGCTGGGAGGATCACTTACATAAAACCGTTTGAGGTGATGTATAGTAGTGCATGCGCCTTGAACGCTGTATGGCAGGGCATGCAGGACACCTAACCTATGGGAGGAGATTGGGGAACCACAGTTGCTAGGACCTTAGAGTGCACAACTTGATGTAGAGTTAATCCATATCATCAGACGGAGGATGACAGAGCCACAAGAACATCAAAAGAGACATACAGATTAAAGACGGAGACCCCTAGAGTTAACCATGAGTGACTACGTGTATTTGAGAGTTTCACCCGCCAAAGGGATGAAGAGGTTTGGTTTGAGAGGTAAGCTAGCTCCTCGATACATTGACCCTTTCTAGATTCTGGAAAGGATTGGAGCTGTAGATTACCGGTTGGCGTTGACACCATCACTGGCCAATTGTGGACGACGTATTCTATGTTTCCATGGTGAGGGCATATGTACCAGGCCCTACATATGTGTTATCGGAGGTATCAGAAGCGCAATGGAAGCTTAAAATGGCTAAGTCTTTTGAAGGCTTATTGTGACGACCCGACTTCTCTTAACTTCCTTAAAACGGACGTCACATTTGCTTAACCTTAACTTTACCTTATCCTTAGCCTTAGGTTACACCTACTTGAGTCCCCTTAACTTGCTCTGAAATTTTTTTTTCTTCCTTCTCTTTTTTTTTTCAAAAAAGAAACAAAACAACTTTCATTTTATTTGCTTTGCTAGGATTTGACCCCTCAACCTCTTAGGTTGCATGACCAGAGCACTAACCAACTACTCTACACAGTTTCTTTTCAATGGCACCAGTCGACTGCTATTATAGCAGTCGACTGGTGTCAGTCGACTGGTATATGGTCAGTCGACTGCCATATCGAACAGAAGGTTCTGTTCGATATAGCAGTCGACTGGTATCTGAGCCAGTCGACTGGCACGCCTGAAAACCTGCAATTTCAGAGCTGATAACCACTTTCAAACATCCACAAATCACATACTATCACTTCACATTAGGATATAACTTCAAATCTATATTCTATCCTAGTTTATTAAGCATATTAGCAACTCAAAACCAATCCCACAACTTGAACTTGAAACTTTGCGGAGTTTAACAAAACTAACAAAACACTTGCATAAATATACTAAAGTTTGTACCAAACTTTGTCTCTAGGCATAGTTTAAACACACTGATCACTTTCTATGAACCCAAAACCATAACCAAATGTTTCTATAATACTTATTCCCAAAGATCTCTTCCACGGTTCCGCCGCCACTGAACACCAATGCAAGTCCTGTCGCCTCCCAACTTACGCTTTCCCTTTTCCTTTATCTGCAATAGAAGGGAAAATGCATCTAATAAGCACAATGCTTAGTAAGTAAATCCCTACTCACAAAATCATGATGTCAATACTAAACATGCTCATTTCAAAGAATGATTTAAAACTTTACTTACTTCAAAACTTACAACTAAACATGCTTACAACTTGAAACACTTTATCATGCTTGTTAATGTATCAATGTACACAACTAACCATGCTTACTACTTGAACTACTTTATCATGCTTGCATTGTATCAAGGTACACATATAATAATTAAACACTTTCTCAAAAAAAAAGAAACTACTTGATCATACTTATATACTTGAAAATAGTAATCAACTTTCTCTTTAGGCCTTGACATTGTACCATGGTATCGGTGTACCAATTGCGCGCTTTTCTAATAGGTTGCGAGGTAGCTAGCCACCGCACCCTATTAGAACTTTACTTTCTAACTTTCGATGGGCCTTACATTTGCCCGGTACATGTCTCTTTCTCAAAGTAAAATACTTTTCTTACTTACCATACTTAAACTTATCACTTTACTTATTTTTGCATATATTTTGCATGCTAAAAAAAACTTTACTTTTCTCACTTTAACTTTCCATCGAGCACCTTGCGTGCTCCTTAACTCAAATTCACTTTTAGGTCTTTTCATAAGTATGAAAACTCATCATGCTTGGCCTACATACATTCAATACAAACAAATTGAATTTCTAACATGATAAAACATGCAACTTTAATAGCTAAAACATAGAATAGCAAAACTCTCTTAACCATGCTTCTACTTTTCGAAAACTCGGGTTCTACAATGAGAATTTCGAAACGAAACTACTCCTATTGCAGGTGAGCGATTTACATACTTCGTTCTTGAAGAAAACTCACAAAAACAGGGAGAAAACTCCCTAACAAAATCTTTTTTTTCTTCCTCCTTGTAAAAAGCTCCCACCTTTAGCCCTAGGAAGGAACCCTAGATGCTTCTACTCAAGGGAAAGGAGAAAAACGAAGAAGAAGACCCCTTGAATCCCCTGTTTTCGCAACCTCCTCGCCTCTCTTCTTCTCTCGCGCGGCCCCCAACCCTAGTTTGGTTTTCACGCGACTTAAGCGGGGCTTAAATACCTCTTAATGAAAAAACGTAACTACTCTATAACATTATTTCTCTCCATAATTTTCTGTGCTTGATACCCTAGCCCAGTTGGTTGCTTGGCTTCCCTTCCTCCCGGTGGTCGCAGGTTCAATCCCCACCCGACCCCTTTAAAAGTTTTTTTTTTAATCATTCCGAAAAATGCTATAATATTCCGAAAAATGCTAGAAAAATTCCTAAAAATCCCTAATAATACCAGGAAATTATTGGGTGTTACACTTATCGGGCGAATTAAATGAGTTTAATTCGCGAGGGATTGGGCTTGAAGTGGCCGGCCATAGAGGGTGCCCACCCTCTTTGGTTTGGCCGGCCACAATAAAAGAGAGAACCAATTTATTTGGTTTATTTTATAAAATAAATCAAGTGCGATTTGTTTTATAAATTATGGATAAATAAATTTGTATAAAGAAATTTATATAAATAAATTTATAGAAATTTATTCTTTTTATGGAAATTAAAATGATCCATGGAATGGTTTATTTTAATTTTATAAAATCAATTATGAATTGATTTTTCCATAATAAAGAGAATTTATAAATTTCTTGTAAAATTTATTCCATAAGAAAAGGAGAGATATATTTGTTTTATTATAAAGTTAGTTATAATAAAACTTGGCTTAAACGGAATAATTCATAAGAAAATTTATAGGATAAATTTCTTATGAAAAATTCCGTTAAAGGGGAGACTTGGCAAGGGAGAGACTACTATATAAAGGAACCAAGGCTAGGCTTGAATTTCACAATAGAGTAATCAAGAGATTAACTCTCTCCCTCTCTCTCTAACTCTCTCTCTCTACGGTTGGCGCCCATTCTCTCTCTAGGGCCGGCTCTCTCTCATCCCCTAGGGCCGGTGCAAGCACCTAGGGTGTCTGTGAGTTTCCTCCACCAAGTTCGTGCCGAAGAAGAAGAAGAAGCGGATCGCGACTCCTTCCTTCCATTCCCAGAATTTTGATTCCATTAACTTGGTGGTTAGTTTCCATCCTTCTCTCTTGATTTTCTAGTTGTGTCTTCGAAGAATCTAGTAGTTCTCGTCGGCACAAAACTCGTGGCTTTGCGAAGTCATCCCGAAGAGAACTCGGCGTTGTCGCGAATAGAGGCGGAGCTTCCAAGGGACGCTACGGTTGGATCTCGTCCCTTACTTCGAGTTACGAGAGGTACAAAGTAAATTAGTTTACTTTTTCGTAAAATTTTAATTTATGATCATGTCCACACATCATAAGGTTGCATGCTAGATACGTGGTTAAAATAATCTGAGAAATTATTTTATGCTAATTCTTCCGCTGCACGTAAAAATTTAAAATTTTACGAACTCGTATCCTTGTCAACATGCACCCGGACCCAACAGTTGACACCATCACTGGCCAATTATGGATGACGTATTCTATGTTTCCATGGTGAGGGCATATGTACCAGGCCCTACATATGTGTTATCGGAGGTATCAGTTCCGTTTTAGCCCGAAGTAACTTATGAGAAAGTTTCGGTGCGGATTCTGGGCCACAGAGAGCATCAATTATGGAACAAGATAATTCAACTGATTAAAATCGGATGACAGTATCACTCTGATGAGAAGGCTACCTTGGAGCTTGAGAATATGATCAGAGCTCACTATTCTCATTTATTTACATAAGGTACTTATAGCTGTATCATTCAGTATTAGTAGTGCATGATTAGTTGATATTGTTTATTTTATTTAAATAACACAATTTCGAGATCAAATTTTTATTAGAGGGGGAAAATATTAAATACGATAAATTAAAACCTAATCCAAGAAGAATGGGGGAAAATTCGGATTAATATTTTGGGAGACGTTTAGTGTTTGCCGGATGGTAGGATAAGGTATGAAGGGTGAAGCACCAAATTTGGAGGGCTTTAATGGTGAGGAACTTATCTTGAAGGGAATTAAATGTTTAAAACTTAAGTTAAGGGACAAAGTGGCAAAACCTAGAAGTTAGGGGGTTAAAATGCAAATTTGCCTTGACTTAAAGCCT
The DNA here is from genome assembly GCA_024364735.1 of Boesenbergia rotunda. NCBI lineage: Eukaryota > Viridiplantae > Streptophyta > Magnoliopsida > Zingiberales > Zingiberaceae > Boesenbergia > Boesenbergia rotunda. The sequence goes on from JAGFNQ010010235.1 coordinate 87,441, forward strand.
CATCCTTTCTTCTGTTTGGTGATCTCAGTCGACGCAGAGCTCCCTTAGATCCACCGATGTCGATCGCAAGTTCACCTTCTCCTCCTTTCCCCTACCTTCTTCCTCACACCTTTCCCCGTCTCCTCTGCCGAGTTTCTCCTTGCGAGGTTACAGGTCTTTGATCCTCGTAGAGAATTCCTTTTTCCCTTTCTGCCATCACCGCACAAGCTAGACGATCGTCCAGAGCTGGCGACCTGATCTCATCTTCACGTCATGGGTAAGTTTATCTTCTCCTCGTTTGTGGATTGGCTAGAGATGGTGTTGTTGGGTTATTTTTCGATTGTGTGTGGGTTGATTTTGGTGTCTCGATTCACTGTTCTTGCAATCTTTGAGAAGATGGATCCTGTGTGTCGATCTTGATTTGGATAGAGCTGCTGGGTTTTCCTCAAATTCGAGCTGAGGGAGTGTAGAGGAGGTATTGGGTGGTTGATCTTTTTTTTCCCAGCTCCTGTTCACTGGATCTGAGCTGAGGAATCACACTGTCCATCATCGAGGTAACATTTGGTTTCCTACAACATCGATTATGGATGATCCTATGATGATCCGATTATAGATGTAGATCTAGAATATGTTTAGGTTGTTGTTTGGATCTGATGACAACGCTGTTTTCATATGAGTTTGATCGTGGTGGAGGTCTAATCAGTTTGGGTGTTGATTGACATTGAATCTGTTTGGATCAATATAAATTGGTAGGTGGAGTTAATTACGATATCATTGTGAATGTTTGGAATTGTTCTCAAGATTTGGATTGGATTTTGACGAGCTTTTCTTCGTGATCTGTCTTGTATCTAGAGTCTCTACCGAGAGCTTGGTTGGATGGATCTTGTTTTCCACTATTGGTCATGAGTTGCTCTTGTAATGAAATGATTTGGGTTTTGGAGATTTATGGTTAGGGATAAGTGTTAGTGATATGAGAGAAGTGTCCCAAGGCAATCGCCTTATGATTGTAAACATTTATTTTAAAAATGATAATTCACTATTTGAGTATACATGATTGTGTATTTGATTGGGATCTTAAACTCATCTACTGAATGTCCGCAATACAACTCACAGCATAAGAGAATTTGTGATGCGATCACAAGTAGTGATTATCTCTACATGTGCAATTGTGAAGTATTGAAATTATCCCTAGTCGATGAATTGATAAAAACGGACACTATCAATTCTGTTGAGACTAGCATAGGTTATTCTCTAATCAGCTGATTCTCACTGGCTGGTGACATTGGGATGTCCGGAGATAAACATGGATGCTAGTTAAGGGAACTAGTTCATTGGAGTGACTAGCTGTAAGACTTCATATGGTTATCTATATAGATATGTCAATGAAGTTCTTACTGCAGCTTAAGTGCGATGTTCCATTGACTTGCGGTGTTCAAGTCATCTTGGTCATGGAGACTTATACTTTAACATCTTAAGCAAACATCTCCAAGGAGGTGTGGACCCAGGATGATTGGGTATGAGCCGAAGTGCCCGAAAATGTTTGAACAACCTACAAAGGATTCACCACTCCTTGCGAGGAGATGTATACCCAGGCCTATCGTCGGATTGTTACTCAAAACCTCTGGCCAGAGTATATCATGTCTAGAGTGCGAGTCTCTTAAATACATGAGAGTAATTAGAAATCCAAAGGACGAGAAAGACACTACTTGGGCTAGGTGTGACGTAGTCAGTCTAGTGGGGACTGACACAAACAGACCATGTCCTAAACCAAGTGGGTATAAGGTGGTGAAGGGAATGGGGCACGATTCATTAGAGCTGCTGAAGGGTTTCAGAATTACTACGGAGGTCAACCATTGATCTTTCGACTAATTGGGGGTCATGATGTACTACTAGGTGCCACTCATGATCGTTCTATAATTAGATGATTATAGACGGCCAACATAAATCGAAAGCCTATTTAGTCACACGCACTACGAGTAATCCAAGGGATTTAAAACGAGTTGAATATTGGATTTTCCAATCAAGAGAAATAAGTCGAATCTGAGTTAATCAGAGGCGCAACGGAAACTTAAAATGGCTAAGTCTTTTGAAGGCTTATTGGGCAAATTAAATGAGTTTAATTTGCGATAGATTCGGCTCGATTTGGCCGGCCAAAGAGGGTGTCCACCCTCTTGGTTTGGCCGGCCAATACAAAGGGGAGAAACCAATTTAATTGGTTTAATTAATAAAATAAATCAAGTGCGATTTGTTTTATAAAAATTATGGATAAATAAATTTATTTTCATGGAAATTAAAATAAACTTTAAATGGTTTATTTTTATTTTATAAAATCAATTATGAATTGATTTTTCCATGATAAGAAAAATTTATATAATAAATTTATTTTTTTTTATGGAAATTAAAATGAACCATGGATTGATTTATTTTATTTTATAAAATCAATTATGAATTGATTTTTCCATGATAAAGAAAAATTTATATAATAAATTTATTCTTTTTATGGAGATTAAAATAAACTTTAAATGATTTATTTTATTTTATAAAATCAATTATGAATTGATTTTTCCATGATGAGAAAATTTATATAATAAATTTTATGAAAATTTATTCCATAATTAAAAGAGAGAAGTATTTGTGTTATTATAAAGTTAGTTATAATAAAACTTGGCTTAAACGGAATAATTAATAAGAGAATTCATAGGATAAATTTCTTATGAAAAATTCCGTTAAAGAGGAGACTTGGCAAGGGAGAAGCTACTATATAAGGAACCAAAGGCAAGCCTTGAATTCCCAATCAATTAATCAAGAGATTAGTTGCTCCCTCTCTCTCTCTCTACACGCCTCTCTCTCTCTAGGGCCGGCGCCCCTCTCTCTCTAGGGTCCGCTCTCTCTCCTCCCTTAGGGCCGGTGCAAATCCCAAGGTGGGCGTGAGCTTCATCCACCAAGAAGACCCCGAAGAAGTAGAAGCGGATCGCGTCTCCTTCCTTCCCTTAACGGAATTTAGATTCCGTTTCTTGGTGGTTAGTTTCCTTTCTCTTCTCTTGTTCTTCTTGTTGTGCCTTCCGAGAATCTAGTAATTCTTGTCGGCAAAAAACTCGTGACTTTGTGAAGTCATCCCGAAGAGAACTCGGCGTGGACGCGAATAGAGGCGGAGCTTCCAAGGGACGCTACGGTTGGATCTCGTCCCTTACGTCGAGTTACGAGAGGTACTTAGTAAATTAGTTAACTTTTCCGCAAAGTTTTAATTTATGATTATGTCCACACATCATAAGGTTGCATGCTAGATACGTGGTTAAAATAATTTAGGAAATTATTTTATTCTAATTCTTCCGCTGCACGTAAAAATTTAAAATTTTACGAACCCGTATCCTTGTCAACATGCACCCGGTCTCAACAGTGGTATCAGAGCCGGTTAGTGTTCGACATAATCATATAATTGTTTTGCGGAAAACTTTGTCATGATCTTAATTTTGGAAAAAATTTTCAATTATGGAAACTTTCCAATTATAATAAATTTTAGATTTAGGAATTTCTATGTTTGGAAATCCTCATGAAATTTCGCAAACTTTTAGAAATATCCTAGTTTCTAAATTTTTTATAATAATTGTGAAAACTTCCTATCTTTAAAACTTTCCAACTTTGGAAATTTTTCTATTTTAGAAATTTCCCAATTTTGGAAATATAAAAGTTTTCTTTGTACCGGAAACTTACAATTATTCTGAAAACCCTATTATGAAATCTCGCAATTTTGGGCACTTTCTTTCAAGAAAGTCTAGATAAATTTATGGACAATTAATTGACAATTAAATTTGAATTGGTTTTTAAATTGTCAACAAAATTCTTTATTTTGGATTGAGCCTCGGGGAGCCGTCCAATTTAAAGTTAGTTGTTGTAATTTAATTTCCCAATTTTAAATGAAATTGTCATGTTTAATTTGGATTGAGCCTCGGGGAGCCGTCCAAATTGGATTTACGACAAATTACTTTTCTTTGGGTATCTGAGCCTCGGGGAGCCACCCTTAGAAAACAATTTGTTGTAATTAATGAATCCATGAATAAAATATTGATCAATTTTGGAAATTGATTTAAGAGGTGATGCTCTAACATATTGTTGTCTCCAAAATTAATTAGGAAAATGGTTTCCTATAGAGTTTTCTTAAAAGAGATTTTCATGAAAATAATATGTGGTTGAATTAAGGGAATCTCTCTCTTAATTTAATAAGATTTGATTTATAGAAATCAAAGTCTTAAAACATATTATTTCCGAAATTGATTATGACAATTTAGGAAATTGTTTCCCAAAACAATTCCTTCAATAAAGTATGAAATTAGAATTAGGAAATCCGATTCCTAATTCAATTAATGAGACTTGATAAATTAAGTCATATACATACTTTATTAAGGAAATCGATAGTCATGACATAATGTCATGAATGTGCTTAGCAAAGAAAGGATGAGACCCAAAACCCCTTACAAAATATTAAGGCCAACACCTTCCATTAATATGGTTAGAATCGGAGTTTTGTTTCTCGTTTGGGTTGATGGACACATCCATGCCTGGCTTGAACCTCAACATGTTCAAACCATGGAATTAGTTTATGAATAATATAGTTGGAGTCAGAGGTCAATCCTTAGTTTTGGTTGTTGGACACATCCAAGCCTGACTAAACGGTTGAATGAGCTCCAACCATATTAAAACTATTTCTTGATTAATGGGTCAGCCTTAAGCTTGGAGCATCGATTTGTTGTGCCACAGCCAAGGTCGATGTAAAGAGAGGTGCAGTTGGGTGCTATGTATAATGTTGCATACTTGTTAATGAGTTAACAACCCAATGATTTATGCAAACATTCAATTAGTTGATAGCATAAAGTGATAGTTACATATATGTGATATGTAATCGGTATAATTACCTACCTTCATAGTTAAGAATAACATGATGGCCACAGTCATGGTTGTTCTTATCTATGGTTGGATATCAACCTATTTGGAGATGTTCCTACGATCTCCCGAATTGATAAAAAGTGTTATTCAATTCGAAAAATAAATAGGATTTTATTAATGTATGTTGATACATTCTTTAATCATTCTTCTCACATAAGCTTAATTTGTATTTCTAGGATAATCACTCGATCATATCTTCTCTGAATTTGCGTTCCATTTTAGACACCAATAAACTGACTGGGCCAAACTTCATGGACTGGCTTCGAAACCTGAGGATAGTCCTCAAGGCAGAAAAGCATGCTTATGTCCTTGAAGATCAACTTCCCAACCGTCCTCCTGAAAATGCAACTCCAGACCAGTTTCCTGAGTTGCTCAACCTGCTGAAGACTGTAGAGCCTTCTGTGAAGCAGGATCAGAAGATGGTACTGTTAGTTGGTTCCTCGAAGAAAGGTTCTAAGAGGAAGGCCAAAGAACAGAATAAGGAAAAGAAGAAAAAGGCCAAAAAGACTGAAAAGACCCCAAAAGGCACTCGCCATCACTGTGGCAAAGAGGGTCATTGGCGAAGAAACTGCAAGGTTTATCTTGAGTCCTTGAAGAATAAGGCATCCGATGCCCCATCCTCTTCAGGTATCTTCGTTATTGAATGTCACTCTATTTCCTCAAATACCTGGGTACTTGATACTGGGTGTAGCTCACATATATGTAATGACATACTGGGGCTAAGGAATAGAAGAAGACTCGTCAAGGGAGAAGCGAATTTGCGAGTTGGAAATTGAGCAAAGATTGCTTCTGTTGCCATCGGAACATATTTGCTAAAGCTCCCGACTGGACGTGTCTTAGAATTGGATAATTGTTATTTTATTCCTTCGTTAATAAAGAACATTGTATCTATTTCATGTTTGAATGAAAAGGGTTATCATTTAACTTTTAGTAACAATTGTTGTTACATAACTTTAAATGGTGTTCTTTATGGGAATGGAACTTTGTGCAATGGTATCTACACGTTAGATTTATCCAGTGACGTTTTCAATATCGAAGTTAGCAACAAACGTGCTCGAATAGATAATCGAATAGACTCCTACACTTGGCATTGTCGTCTTGGCCGTGTAAGTAAGAAACGCATGACCGAATTACACCGATGTGGAATTTTGGAATCATTTGAACCCGGTTCATTTGATACATGCGAATCATGCTTAAAAGGCAAAGATGACCAAATTACCCTTTTCCAAAAAAGGTAATCCAGTGGGAGAATTGCTTGGTCTAATACATACTGATGTATGTGGACCAATGTCAACTCTTGCACAAGGAGGCTATAGCTACTTCATCACCATTATCGATGATCACTCACGATTCGGGTATGTGTTCTTGATGAAACACAAATCTGAAGCCTTTGAGAAATTCAAAGAGTTCAGAAATGAAGTAGAGAAACAGCTTGGCAAAAGTATTAAGATACTTCGATCCGATCGGGGTGGTGAATACTTGAGTCAAGAGTTTCAAGATTATCTTAGGGACAATGGGATATTGTCCCAATGGACTCCGCCGTATACACCATAGCATAATGGTGTATCTGAGAGGCGCAACCGAACCTTGATGGACATGGTTAGGTCGATGATGAATCATGCAACTCTTCCAAAATCCTTTTGGGGCTATGCACTTAAGACAGCTGTTTACTTGCTAAACAGAGTCCCGACCAAGGTAGTCTCCACTACTCCATATGAGACATGGAATAGTAAGAAACCCCACTTAACTCACCTTAAGATATGGGGTTGTCCTGCTTATGTGAAGCGGATTGTATCAGACAAATTGGATGCTAAGTCTGATAAATGTCTATTTATTGGATACCCTAAGGAAACGAAGGGTTACCAATTCTATCATCCCTTGGAACAAAAGGTGTTTGTTTCAAGGCATGCTGTATTTCTGGAAAAAGAATTTCTTTTACAAGAAAACAGTGGGAGTGGCATTGAACTTGATGAAATTCAAGAAACTCCAATAGACATTACAGAGACACCTAGTCTAGACCCACAACCAATACCTCATAATGATGAGCTATCAGTTGAACCTAAAACTACACCACCTCTTCGTAGATCTGATAGGACACGCAATATTCCAGAGAGATACGGATTTCTCATAAGTGAGTCGAACGACGTGTTACTCATAAGCGATGACGAACCTATCAATTATGAAGATGTTCTGAAAAGTTCAGAAAGGGACAAATGGCTTGAGGCCATGAAGTCGGAAATGGATTCCATGTACGAAAACCAAGTATGGGACTTGGTTAACCCACCTGAAGGGACTAAGCCCATAGGGTGCAAGTGGGTTTTCAAGTAGAAAACCGACATGGAAGGTAATGTTGTTACCTTTAAGGCTAGATTAGTGGCAAAAGGATATCGTCAGAAGCAAGGAATTGATTATGACGAAACCTATTCGCCAGTAGCTATGCTTAAATCCATTCGGATGCTCCTAGCCATAGCAGCTCATTATGATTATGAGATATGGCAAATGGATGTGAAAACATCTTTCCTTAATGGAAACCTGCTTGAGGATGTATACATGATACAACCTGAAGGTTTCACATCGGTTGATAAAACCAAAGTATGCAAGCTTCGACGATCCATATATGGACTGAAGCAAGCATCAAGGAGCTGGAATATCCGTTTTGATGAGGCAATCAAAGAGTTTGATTTCTCACAAAATCCTGACGAACATTGTGTGTACAAGAAGGTTAGTGGGAGTGCAGTCGTATTCCTAGTATTATATGTCGATGACATATTACTTATAGGAAACGATATATCAGTCTTACAGACAGTTAAAATTTGGTTGTCTAAAACTTTCTCCATGAAAGACCTGGGAGAAGCAACCTATATCCTTGGGATTAGAATCTATAGAGATAGATCAAAACGGTTGCTTGGTCTTTCGCAGTCTACATATATAGACCGAGTGCTAAAAAGGTTTAGCATGTCGGAATCCAAGAAAGGTTACCTTCCCATCAGGCATGGGATCAACCTTTCAAAGTCTATGTGTCCGCGCACAGAAGACGAGAGGATTTGCATGAATAAGATTCCTTATGCATCCGCGATAGGATCTATCATGTATGCTATGTTGTGTACTAGGCCCGATGTATCGTATGCTTTGAGCGTCACAAGCAGATACCAGTCGAATCCAGGAATGGATCATTGGGCGGCTGTCAAGACAATCCTTAAGTACTTAAGAAGAACTAAGGATGTGTTCCTAATATATGGAGAAGGAGATATGGTAATACATGGGTATACAGATGCCAGTTTCCAGACAGATAAGGATGACTCCAAATCGCAGTCTGGATACGTATTTACTTTGAATGGAGGCACAGTAAGATGGAAAAGTTCCAAACAAGACACCGTAGCGGATTCTACCACGGAAGCAGAATATATCGCAGCTTCGGAAGCAGCAAAGGAAGCAGTCTGGATCAAGAAGTTCGTCTCCAAACTTGGCGTGGTTCCAACCATTGATGAAGCAGTGCCGGTTTACTGCGACAACAATGGAGCTATTGCACAAGCAAAGGAACCAAGGTCTCATCAGCGATCCAAACACGTGCTTCGCCGCTATCATCTGATCAGAGAGATTATAAGTAGGAATGACATACAAATTGAGAAAATTCCCACTGAAAGGAATTTAGCGGATCCTTTAACAAAGGTCTTGCCTCAAAACAAGTTTGAGGGTCATATTAGAGCATGTGGTATTGGATACCGTAGTGATTGGCATTAGGCCAAGTGGGAGTTTGTTAGTGATATGAGAGAAGTGTCCTAAGGCAATCGCCTTATGATTGTAAACATTTATTTTAATAAATGATAATTCACTATTTGAGTATACATGATTGTATATTTGATTGGGATCTTAAACTCATCTACTGAATGTCCGCAATACAACTCACAGCATAAGAGAATTTGTGATGAGATCACAAGTAGTGATTATCTCTACATGTGCAATTGTGAAGTATTGAAATTATCCCTAGTCGATGAATTGATAAAAACGGACACTATCAATTCTGTTGAGACTAGCATAGGTTATTCTCTAATCAGCTGATTCTCACTGGCTGGTGACATTGGGATGTCCGGAGATAAACATGGATGCTAGTTAAGGGAACTAGTTCATTGGAGTGACTAGCTATAAGACTTCATATGGTTATCTATATAGATATGTCAATGAAGTTCTTACTGCAGCTTAAGTGCGATGTTCCTTTGACTTGCGGTGTTCAAGTCATCTTGGTCATGGAGACTTATACTTTAACATCTTAAGCAAACATCTCCAAAGAGGTGTGGACCCAGGATGATTGGGTATGAGCCGAAGTGCCCGAAAATGTTTGAACAGCCTACAAAGGATTCACCACTCCTTGCAAGGAGATGTATACTCAGGCCTATCGTCGGATTGTTACTCAAAACCTCTGGCCAGAGTATATCATGTCTAGAGTGCGAGTCTCTTAAATACATGAGAGTAATTAGAAATCCAAAGGACGAGAAAGACACTACTTGGACTAGGTGTGACGTAGTCATTCTAGTGGGGACTGACACAAACAGACCATGTCCTGAACCAAGTGGGTATAAGGTGGTGAAGGGAATGGGGCACGATTCATTAGAGCTACTGAAGGGTTTCAGAATTACTTCCGAGGTCAACCGTTGATCTTTCGATTAATTGGGGGTCATGATGTACTACTAGGTGTCACTCATGATCGTTCTATAATTAGTTGATTATAGACTGCCATCATAAATCGAAAGCCTATTTAGTCACACGCACTACGAGTAATCCAAGGGATTTAAAACGAGTTGAAAATTAGATTTTCCAATAATGAGAAATAAGTCGAATCTGAGTTAATCAGAGGCGCAACGGAAACTTAAAATGGCTAAGTCTTTTGAAGGCTTATTGGGCGAATTAAATGAGTTTAATTCGCGATAGATTCGGCTCGATTTGGCCGGCCAAAGAGGGTGTCCACCCTCTTGGTTTGGCCGGCCAATACAAAGGGGAGAAACCAATTTAATTGGTTTAATTAATAAAATAAATCAAGTGCGATTTGTTTTATAAAAATTATGGATAAATAAATTTATTTTCATGGAAATTAAAATAAACTTTAAATGGTTTATTTTTATTTTATAAAATCAATTATGAATTGATTTTTCCATGATAAGAAAAATTTATTTAATAAATTTATTCTTTTTTATGGAAATTAAAATGAACCATGGATTGGTTTATTTTATTTTATAAAATCAATTATGAATTGATTTTTCCATGATAAAGAAAAATTTATATAATAAATTTATTCTTTTTATGGAGATTAAAATAAACTTTAAATGGTTTATTTTATTTTATAAAATCAATTATGAATTAATTTTTCCATGATGAGAAAATTTATATAATAAATTTTATGAAAATTTATTCCATAATTAAAAGAGAGAAGTATTTGTTTTATTATAAAGTTAGTTATAATAAAACTTAGCTTAAACAGAATAATTAATAAGACAATTTATAGGATAAATTTCTTATGAAAAATTCCGTTAAAGAGGAGACTTGGCAAGGGAGAAGCTACTATATAAGGAACCAAAGGCAAGCCTTGAATTCCCAATCAATTAATCAAGAGATTAGTTGCTCCCTCTCTCTCTCTCTCTACACGCCTCTCTCTCTCTCTAGGGTCGGTGCCCCTCTCTCTCTAGGGCCGGCTCTCTCTCCTCCCTTAGGGCCGGCGCAAATCCCAAGGTGGGCGTGAGCTTCATCCACCAAGAAGACCCCGAAGAAGAAGTAGCGGATCGCGTCTCCTTCCTTCCCTTAACGGAATTTAGATTCCGTTTCTTGGTGGTTAGTTTCCTTTCTCTTCTCTTGTTCTTCTAGTTGTGCCTTCCGAGAATCTAGTAGTTCTCGTCGGCACAAAACTCGTGACTTTGTGAAGTCATCCCGAAAATAACTCGGCGTGGACGCGAATAGAGGCGGAGCTTCCAAGGGACGCTACGGTTGGATCTCGTCCCTTACTTCGAGTTACGAGAGGTACTTACTAAATTAGTTTACTTTTCCGCAAAGTTTTAATTTATGATTATGTCCACACATCATAAGGTTGCATGCTAAATACGTGGTTAAAATAATTTAGGAAATTATTTTATGCTAATTCTTTCGCTGCACGAAAAAATTTAAAATTTTACGAACCCGTATCCTTGTCAACATGCACCCGGTCCCAACAATAAGGATTTGGGGTTAAAGGTAATTTGGATTAACTATATGATTAGGGTAAAGAGGATTAATCCAAAATACGATTTAGTAATCGATAAAGGATTAGCGAGCTACTTTATATAAATAGCTAAATAACCATGTCCTTTGATATAAGATATTGATTTGATTAGTTGTGGATATTTCTAGATAAGGTTCTTTGCATTACGGACTTCTTCAATTGAGGTGGGTAGTTTTGACTTGACTCGTTATTTTGATATTGTATGCATGACTTATTGATGTGGTAGTAGTAGGTTATTACTTTTATCCTGTCTTTGATTATCCTGATTCATACTTAACTGCTTAGACTTTTGATAATCATGTTTACATCTATACAATCTCACTTTGTAGAATACACATGTGTGAGCGCGTGGTTAGGATTGGTAGTGTGTCACATTATATCTGATTTTGTGTTGACTACTAGTTGTACTTTTATTTATATACTTAGTTGCTTGATGGTTAGATTATGATACATGATTCAGACTTGTGCATGTCATATTACGATATGGATAGTTGATTGATGGATGTTGCATTGATTAGTGTCATTCACCATCCTTGTATGGTTGCATTAACTGTCAACCATTGACTCCCTTGTGGTTGAGACGAGTCATCAGTCATATAGGACATGCCCACACAACCACTCTTGAGTTAGTGGTTGTCGAAGTGTGGGTAGTTTACTACTGTCAGGACACGCTCACCCACTCAGGGGGTTGTTGTTCATCGGAATGATATGTATTTAGTGGATCCCTCTTCTTTCTGAAGATACGAGGGGGTAAGAGCGGTGCTCCCCCATATGACTTGGGGTAGGAAGGTGGTCCTCTATCAGCATCCTGTCCACTTGGTCACTCCGGAGCAATGACGACAGAGTGTGTATAGTTGTTATAGTACTATCCACTCAGCTATTTACAAACGATATACGACATACGACGGTTGATTGACAGACTTTAGGAAGTCACACATGACATTGCACCATGTGTATAAAATGCATCGTTGTATTTTTTATATTTGTTGCATTTGATTGCTGCATATGTTTGATATGCACATATAGGAGGTATTTTGCATATGGTTTTATGATCTTGCACGAGCTTGTGTGGTGCGAGCATACACGTGGAGGGATTCATCGAGGATCTTTGCCTATATCCCCAGAATTGTAGACTATGGTATGTACATGTTATATAGTATTTCAGTTATGTTTTTGATATCATTATGAGATTATATTTGTTTCTTTCTATATTGCTTGTATAGTTTTTGATGTCATGCATATCTTATCTCTATACCTGTTAAGTGTTAGGATATATATTAAAAGTCTTACTTTTGTATAAGAACATCTACATTTTGAAGAGAATCACAGAATCATAGGTTGCATCACTACAAGAAAAAAGACCAATTGTGACATTTACTTTATGACACATAATAGTAAATGTCATTATAAACTATTTATAATGACACTTATTAAAATAGATTAATTTTATAAATAAAATATCTGATTAGATCCTTTATCATGACACATTTTATAAATGTCATTATAAATTAATCATGTTAGCATTATAAATTAATCAAAATTATTTAATTTGTTTAACCTAAACTTTTTGTAAAATATGTTTTCTGGAATTTTGAAAATATTTACGGGGAAGATTGGACACAAGATATGTTAATTTAGAATTATTTAAGGAAAAGTTTAAATTTCAAAATTTAATATATATATATATATATATATATATATATATATATATATATATATATTATAAAACTTTTATAAATACCTCTCCTCACCCGTCCCTTTGCCATGCCCTAACATATCCGCCCGAACACATCCTCGCCGACAAACCTTTCCCCTTCACGCACGTGAAGACAGCCGGAAGGGCGCCGCCTCTCATTGCGATGTTCCCTTTCCCCTCTCGTCGCATGCGAACAAATGTTACTCAGGTTTGCAAGTGAAAATCTAGTTTCAAATTTCTTATTTTGTTCCAAAAACCAAGTTAATTTTGAGATGTGACCACCACCACGGTCTTTGATACATTAGCATCTTTGCAGTAGGTCATGTCTTTGATCCTGCTATTCTTGTCCAATGCATTGATTTCCCTTCCTAGTGGTTTTGATGTTTTTTCTTAGGCTCATTTGTGGTTAAAACTAAAAAAAGTATTGTAATTTACACCATAATAATACAAGTAACAAAAGAGTGTGGGTGGTATTGTCTGTTGTCTAATTTCATTTGGCATCTCCCTATGGTTGATGCAAAACCATGGATGTTGGTTCGAATTCTGGATGAAGTAGGGCTGAGAGTTGGTTGCAGCAACCCTATATACTCAACATCAAAATGTGCTTAAACCCTTGAATTTGAATCTTAACCTTAATTGTAACTCAATAGAGGGGGAAAATCATGTAGTTGATGTTAAGACAGACACGGTTAGATAATGATGTTGATCAGTTGTGGCTGACCTGTTCATAGTGAATCATCATTTTCCTTTTTGTCATAGCCTTCAAGTTTAAGATGGCGGGAACTGGGAAAGTTCTTTTCCATCATCCTTTATTTTTTTAAAAAAAAATGAAAATCCTTATAATCCCATTCCTCATTGCAGAGTTATCTGGCACGGAAATCATTGAACATACAGCTACAACAACTGGGAGCTTTTTCAGCAAGTGAATGTATATCTACACACACTGACATCTATGAAATGTTTAGGATTTGTAAGGAATCATTCTAAAATACACTCTGCATATCTACTTTTCTGTTCTACTTCCAAGAAAGTGATTTTCTTACATCATCACTTTTGCTGGTATGGGCTGAACATGGTGATGAGATAAGCTTGGGGTACACTGGTACACATGCCCTAAAAGGTGATCTAGTACGGTAAGTTCGTGAGTTTACAATTTTCATTTATCATATCTTCCATCTATCTGATGCATTGCAAATGCCTATATCTCATCTTCTGGTTTCATACATACAGATACGAGAGGCAGACTTTATGTGGAATGATCAAGGATGGAATAAGTGCACTCACTCGATATTATTTGAATAATTTTCATGATGGGATTCGACAAGTACGTGATTACTTGACCTAAAGAGTAATAATTTCACTTTTTTCAATTACTAGTGGATTTTTTTTGCATTAAATATACATCTTTAGTATTTTAATCTTTTCATTCTATGCCTAAAAAGGGGAAAAATCATCAGGAAATTCTCTACAATTTATCTCCTTTAGTAATCATTTTTCATTTCCCTTCTAAAGTTTAGTTTCTTTCGAAATGCCTTCTAGAGTTTCAAAATACCCACTTGACAGTAAGTGCTGCTACATTATTATTCTGTCAGAGAAATTAATAGTGTGAATGGTTAGGGGGTGAATCTGAAAAGTTTACAACTTCAGTTCAGATTTTTGATTATTTTAAAACTTCAAGAGGTTTTTGAAAATGGGAGTAAACTTTGATGGAGCAAAAGGCACAGTTAGAAAAAATGGATGAACAAATTAGAAAGCAAGGTCAACACATTGCAATGTTAGAATCAAAGATTTGCAATCAACCAAACCATAACCTTGGTTCAAATTGCAACAATATACAACACACAACATCATCTAGTAGTCCATTATTTTCTGATCTAATGCGTTTATCTCTAACGGTAGTCTTTTTCTATTTTGCTTACTTTATTATTATATTGAGTTAGTACGTTACTGATTTTTAACATCTACATTATTTTTGTATTTTTCATGTAGACTAGACATTCTGTCTTGATAAAAAGTCTATTTGATTCGACAAAAATTATGGCAAAAGGAGTTGTTCGTAGCATGGATCCGAATACTGAAGTAGGAAGACAAGCGTTGGGACCAAATTGGTGTGAAATACAAGTTCTAGTTGTCCTACAATGGGAAGAGAGTTTGATTAGGCCATATGATCTTTTACAAAGGTTTGAGGATGCACTTGAAGGAATGATAGCTTGGCCTTGTCATCTGGTATGATATGTAATTTTTTTAATTAACTATTATTATTATATATATCATTATGTTAGTGTCTTATAAAATGAATATCAATTATATTTGCAGTTAACAGTTGATGAAGAAGACTTCTACTAGGTGCATGAGGTTAGATTTTTATTTTTGTTGATGCATGTTGTCTTTCTTTTTTCTCTAAATTTTTATGTTTATTGCATCATTGCATCAATGTTCCTCCTGATGTTAGTTTGTATTTCAATGGGTATGAGAGATGGGGACCTCTTGATGTTGTCCATTATGTTGATGCATATCAATGTTAGTTTGTATGAGAGAATGTTAATTTGCCATTATGTTGATGTTGTCCTCCTGGTATGTTTTTATACAATGTTCTTATCAATGGGTATGCGTTAGTTTGTATTTTGTGCCATCTGCAATGTTCTTTCTTTTTTTAGAGAATGTTTTTGCTGATGTGAACAACTCAATGATGTAATGAAGCTCTGGGATGAGATGAATCAGAGGGAACTAAAGCCTAATGCATACACCTTTTTTGTTGTTATACATTGTTTGTGCAGGAAGGATGTTGTGCCACGAGCCTTCATTTACAAGCCATAAACCATATATATCAGTTTAATTGCATTCATTCATGCCTAGCTTCTTTCTTCATGGTCATGTGCATCTATCTGGCTTTGCTTGTAATAGTGTATATGAAGAAACTTAAATAGCGATATGAATAGATATCTTTCAGGTTTGGCAAATCTAAAGGACATCTTTCACTTATCAACATCAATGAGTTTTTTTGGAGAGCCAATATCAGTACTGTCGAGATTTGTTTGTTTTAATTTTATTTCATTTACACAAATTAATATATGATATTTTTTTTTGTAGGTAACAAGAATATTGGATTTTGTTCAAGATGTGATGGTTGAAGATTGAAGATGCAGCAATGTTTGGAAGTTTGGTTATGTTTTACTTTAGGAGAGACTTAATTTTTTCCTAGTTCTTAAACTGAATACATTGGGTACATTTGTGATTATGATTAGTGCATAGATATTTTTTGAGGTGACCAATTTGACAGTCTTGTATTGTAAAAAAATTGGCAATTATTGATTAACACTTTGATTTCAATTTAAAATTTTTATTTGTGATTATGTTAATTAGTTATATGCGTAAATATTTATATCATGAAAATATTAAAAATGTGTGAGATATTTATTAATATATGATATTTTTTATGTCATAATAAAACACCAAATCATGTAGATAAAAATATCATTGTAAAACTCATATGAAGACATTTCAAAATGTCATAATAAATAACTATTAATGATAATTTTAAATGTCCCTATAGACTAATATAACAAACATTTATATGTGTCACTATAAATTATATAACGAGGCATTTTAAATTAACTTTATAAACTATCATTAGTGACATTTTTTATTATGACTATAAATAAAATTCAAGACACTTATAATTGTCTTGATAAATAATTTTAAAGGACATATTGTTGGTGCAATTTGCACTAATAGTTAAACTTAAGTTTTGATGAATGACAAATAGGTTAAAGTTAGGTTTGCTTTTGGTTTTAACCTCTTTACTAAGTGTGTAGGGTTGAAAGACTTAGGACCTGACACCATGCTGAAGTCTAGGGTGGTTGAGTCCTGGTGGGAAGTCCAGTTGGGTTCGCGAGGCCTGACAACTGGCTGAAGCCCAAGTTGGTTGAAACTTGACAAAAAGACCAGGGTTGTTGAGCCCTGGTGGGAAGACCTGGTGGGTTAAGAAGTTGAGTAGAGCTGCACGAGGTAAGTAAGGTAAGTCACTGGAGGAGCGAACCAGTGAGGACAGGTCCTATTTTAGGACTGTAGGCGCGGTCCAACTTAGGCCCATTTTGGTGACCTCGGTTGAGTCCTGGTTAGATCCTTATCCAGGTTTGGACGGGGTATAATTAACTCTAAAAGCATTCTTATCTTAGTCCATTGCATTAACTCTATTTTATAGGTTTTATTTGATATGTGAACTAATTAGATTTGTAGGTAAATTTTACAAAATTATTCCTCATCTAAAGCCTCGGTGGAGGATAAACTCTCATTTAAATTATTCATATTTCTTATTTTATTTGAGAATAAAATTATAAATTATTCCTCATCTAAAGCTTCGGTGGAGGATAAACTCTCATTTAAATTATTCGTATTTCTTATTTTATTTGAGAATAAAATTACTCCTACTAATGATAAAATGTTATTCTGTACGAGAGTTTAAACTTTAAATTATTTTTTTAATTTAAGTGGAGCAAAGGATAGAAATGTTATCCTCTTTGAATTATTCCAAAAAATAGCTTGCTAAATTTATTTAAATTATTTTTTATTTAAGTGGAGCAAAGGATAGAAACGTTATCTTCTTTGCATTATTCCAAAGAATAGCTTGCTAACTTTATTTAAATTATTTTTTCAATTTAAGTGGAGCATTCTTATTTTAATTTGAATGGAGCATTCTTATCTTAAATTAAGTGGAGCATTTTTAATTAACTCTAAAATGCATTCTTATCATAATTTAATTACTTATTTTTAAATTACTTAAGAATAGCTTGCTGATGGATAAAGTTTGGGCTGAGAAGATCATGCATCGGATTGAATATTGGCAGCTCGAGGCACTATAAAAAGAAGCAAGCGAGCCCTCTAAAGACATACATTTTTTTAAAGTCTGGTTCAAGCTTTGGCGCTCTCTGGCTTCCACGCTCCTCTGTTGCGGTTTGTGCTTTAACTCGACGATGTCCGACTGCTGCCGAAACATCGCTCCCAACACCCAAGCTGCTTCAGATAATCTTAAGTGTTGGGTAATGCATTTTTATTTGTTTTGTCTACACTGAAATTATTTAAGGGGGAAGTGTAGGATTGTTACACTTCCGCCTAATCTTGTATTCGAATCGCTCTACCGGGAGTTTACCGGTAGAGAATTTTAGAGGATTGCCCACAGGAAAGGTTCAAGGAGCCTGGGCCTTCGAGTAGGAGTTGCCGAAGGCTCCGAACGAAGTAAAACACATCGCTTATTTTTTATTGTTTTTCGCTTTCGTGTTACGTTTTAATTCTTCTGCCGCGCATGTTTTTCAAAGCATCGTACGATTTTCTATCGACTCTGATTTTAAAATGAAAGTTTTAAAAGTCACGTGATTCAACCCCCCCCTCTCACGTGCATCGGTCCTACAAGTGGTATCAGAGCATTGATACGCTCTGAATCGGTGCAACCACTGTAAAAGCCGAGGGAGATCCAGTTTTTCGCATTTTGTGTTTTTCGTTGCATAATCTAAATTAGGTATTGTTGCTTAAATTTAGATCTTTTTCTTTTGTTCGTTCAGTTTTACTCGATTTTGGTGCAACACCATTTCGAGTCACTCTTCTCATATTCTTTTTTTTCATACCACACCACTAATCCAAGACTTAGTCTTGGAATGAGTTTTGTTATTTTTTTTTGTAAATCACAGATGGCCCAGAGTGAAGGTCACAACACTGCTCATCCTCCGCTCTTCAACGGGGATGATTTCCCCTACTGGAAGCGAAGAATTGAAGTGTACCTCAAAACCAATATGGATCAATGGTTCGCGGTGCAAACTGGCTACGAACCACCAATGGACGAGGGAAACAAGGTGCCACTGAAGCCCGATAGATGGAACCTAGAAATGAAGAAAAAAAGCTCAGATCGAGTTCAAAGCGCAGAACACCCTCCAGTGCAGACTAACCAAAGAAGAGCTGAACAGAATCGGACCAACCGAATCAGCAAAAGAACTTTGGGATAAACTAATTGAATTCCATGAAGGCACTACTGATGCAAAGGTAACAAAAAGGGATTTGCTTTTAAATAAATTGTTTAATATCAAAATGCAGGAAGGAGAATCTGTAGGGACCGGGTGCATGTTGACATGAATGCGGGTTCGTAATTTTTAAATTTAATTACGTGCAGCGGAAGATTTAGCATAAATAATTTCTCAAATTATTTAACCACACATCTAGCATGCAACCTTATGTTGTGTAAACATGATCATATATTTAAAATTTTGCAGAAACGTAAACTAATTTACTTGTTACCTCGCGTAACTCGAAGAAAGGGACGAGATCCAACCGTAGCGTCCCTTGGAAGCTCCGCCTCTATTCGCGTCCACGCCGAGTTTTCTTCGGGATGACTTCGCAAAGCCACGAGTTTCGTGCCGACAAGAACTACTAGCTTCTCCAAAGGCACGACAAGAATACCAAGAGAGAGATGGAAAGACTAACCACCAAACCATTTGGTTCTCCCTATTGATGTGGCCGGCCAAACAAAGAGGGTGGGGACCCTCTTTGGCCGGCCTATTCAAGCCACGCCCCAATGAATTAAACTCATTTAATTCATCTATTAAGTCTTCAAAAGACATAGCCATTTTACGTTTCTGATGCGTCTCTGAAAAATTCAGATTTGACTTATGTTTGGCTCAACCAAACCTAATCTCTCTTGATTGGAAAATCTAATTTTCAACTCATTTTAAATCCCTCGGATTACTCGTAGTGCGTGTGACTAAATAGGCTTTCGATTTATATTGGCCGTCTATAATAAACCAATTATAGAACGATCATGAGTGGCACCTAGTAGTACATCATGATCCCCAATTAATCGAAAGATCAACGGTTGACCTTAGAAATAATTCTGAAACCCTTCAGTAGCTATAATGAATCATGCCCTATTCCCTTCACCATATTATACCCACTTAGTTCAGGACATAGTCTATGTGTGTCAATCCCCACTAGGCTGACTACGTCACACCTAGCCCAACTAATATTTTCTCGTCCTACAGATTCTAATTACTCTCATGTATCTAAGAGATTCATACTCTGAACATGTCATGCTCTGGCCAGAGACTTCGAGTAACAATCCGACGATAGGCCTTGGGTATACATCTCCTCGCAAGGAGTGGTGAATCCTTTGTAGGCTGTTCAAACATCTTGGGGCACTTCGGCTTATACCCAATCATCCTGGGTTCACACCTCCTTGGAGATGCTTGCTTAAGATGTCAAAGTATATGTCTCCATGACCAAGATGACTTGAACACCGCAAGTCAAAGGAACATCGCACTTAAGCTGCAGTAAGAACTTCACTGACATATCTATATGTAGACTACCATATGAAGTTTTACAGCCAGTCACTCCAATAAACTAGTTCCATTAACTAGCATTCATGTTTATCTCCTGACATCCCAATGTCACCAGCCAGTGAGAATTAGCTAATTAGAGAATAACCCATGCTAGTCTCAACAGAATTGATAGTGTCCGTATTTATCAATTCATCGACTAGGGACAATTCAATACTTCACAATTGCACATGTAGAGATAATCACTAGTTGTGAATTCGTCACAAATTCTCTCATGTTGTGACTTGTATTGCGGACATTCAGTAAATGAGTTTAAGATCTCAATCAAATACATAAACATGTATATTCAAATAGTGAACATTCATTTATTAAAATAAATGATTACAATCATAAGGCGATTGTCTTAGGACACTTTTCTCATATCACTAACAAACCCCCTCTTGGCCTAATGTCAATCGCTACGGTATCCAATACCACAGGCTCTAATATGACCCTCAAACTTGCTTTGAGGCAAGTCCTTAGTTAAAGGATCCGCTAAATTCCTTTCAGTGGGAATTTTCTCAATTTGTATATCATTCCTACTTATAATCTCTCTGATCAGATGATAGCGGCGAAGCACATGTTTGGATCATTGATGAGACCTTGGTTCCTTTGCTTGTGTAATAGCTCCATTGTTGTCGCAATAAACCGGTATTGCTTCATCAATGGTTGGAACCACACCAAGTTCTGAGACAAACTTCTTGATCCAGATTGCTTCCTTTGCTGCTTCCGAAGCTGCAAAGTATTCCGCTTCCGTGGTAGAATCCGCTACGGTGTCTTGCTTGGAACTCTTCCAACTTAATGCGCCTCCATTCAAAATAAATACGTATCCAGACTGAGATTTGGAGTCATCCTTATCTGTCTGGAAACTAGCATCTGTATACCCATGTATTACCATATCACCTTCTCCATATATTAGGAACACATCCTTAGTTCTTCGTAAGTACTTGAGGATTATCTTGACAACCGCCCAATGATCCATTCCTAGATCAAACTGGTATCTACTTGTGACGCTCAGAGCATACGATACATTGGGCCTAATACATAACATAGTATACATGATAGATCCTATCGCGGATGCATAAGGAATCTTATTCATGCAAATCCTCTCGTCTTCTATGCGCGGACACATAGACTTCAAAAGGTTGATCCCATGCCTAATGGGAAGGTAACCTTTCTTGGATTTCGACATGTTAAACCCTTTTAGCACTCGGTCTATATATGTAGACTGCGAAAGACCAAGCAATCGTTTTGATCTATCTCTATAGATTCTAATCCCAAGGATATAGGTTGCTTCTCCTAGGTCTTTCATGCAGAAAGTTTTGGACAACCAAATTTTAACTGACTGTAAGACTGATATATTGTTTCCTATATGTCATCGACATATAATACTAGGAATATGACTGCACTCCCACTAACCTTCTTGTACACACAAGGTTCGTCAGGATTTTGTGAGAAATCAAACTCTTTGATTGTCTCATCAAAATGGATGTTCCAGCTCCTGGATGCTTGCTTTTGTCCATATATAGATCGTCGAAGCTTGCATACTTTGGTTTTATCAACCGATGTGAAACCTTCAGGTTGTATCATGTATACATCCTCAAGTAGGTTTCCATTAAGGAAAGTTATTTTCGCATCCATTTGCCATATCTCATAATCATAATGAGCTGCTATGGCCAGGAGCATCCGAATGGATTTAAGCATAGCTACTGGCGAATAGGTTTCGTCATAATCAATTCCTTGTTTCTGACGATATCCTTTTGCCACTAATCTAGCCTTAAAGGTAACAACATTACCTTCCATGTCGGTTTTCTTCTTGAAAACCCACTAGCACCCTTTGGGCTTAATCCCTTCAGGTGGGTTAACCAAGTCCCATACTTGATTTTCGTACATGGAATCCATTTCCGACTTCATGGCTTTAAGTCATTTATCCCTTTCCGAATTTTTCAGAACATCTTCATAACTGACAGGTTCGTCATCGCTAATGAGTAAGACGTCGTTCGATTCACTTATGAGAAATCCGTATCTCTCTGGAATATTGCGTGTCCTATCAGACCTACGAAGAAGTGGTGTTGTTTTAGGTTCAACTGATAGCTTATCATTATGAGTTATTGGTTGTGGGTCTAGACTAGGTGTCTATGTAATGTCTATTGGAGTTCCTTGAACTTCTTCAAGTTCAATGCTACTCCCACTGTTTTCTTGTAAAAGAAATTTTTTTTCTAGAAATACAGCATGCCTTGAAACAAACACCTTTTGTTCCAAGGGATGATAGAATTGGTAACCTTTCGTTTCCTTAGGGTATCCAATAAATAGACATTTATCAGACTTAGCATCCAATTTGTATGATACAGTCCGCTTTACATAAGCAGGATAACCCCATATCTTTAGGTGAGATAAATGAAGTTTCTTACTATTCCATGTCTCATATGGAGTAGTAGAGACTACCTTGGTCAGGACTCTGTTTAGCGAGTAAACAGTTGTCTTAAGCGCATAGCCCCAAAAGGATTTTGGTAGAGTTGCATGATTCATCATAGATCTAACCATGTCCATCAAGGTTCGATTACGCCTCTCAGATACATCATTATGCTGTGGTGTATAAGGCGGAGTCCATTGAGACAATATTCCATTGTCCCTAAGATAATCTTGAAACTCTTGACTCAAGTATTCACCACCCCGATCGGATCGAAGTATCATAATACTTTTGCCAAGCTGTTTCTCTACTTCACTTCTGAACTCTTTGAATTTCTCAAAAGCTTCAGATTTGCGTTTCATTAAGAACACATACCCGAATCGTGAGTGATCATCAATAAAGGTAATGAAGTAGCTATAGCCTCCTTGTGCAAGAGTAGACATTGGTCCACATACATCAGTATGTATTAGACCAAGCAATTCTCCCACTGGTTTACCTTTTCCGGAAAAGGATAATTTGGTCATCTTACCTTTTAAGCATGATTCGCATGAATCAAATGAACCGGGTTTAAATGATTCCAGAATTCCACATCGGTGTAATTTGGTCATGCGTTTCTTGCTTATATGACCAAGACGACAATGCCATGTGTAGGAGTCTATTTGATTATCTATTCGAGAATGTTTGTTGCTAACTTCGATATTGAAAATATCACCGGATAAATCTAACGTGTAGATACCATTACATAATGTTTCGGTCCCATAAAGAACACCATTTAAAGTTATGTAACAACAATTGTTACTAAAAGTTAAATGGTAACCCTTTTCATTCAAGCATGAAATAGATATAATGTTCTTTATTAACGAAGGAACAAAATAACAATTATCCAATTCTATGACAAGTCCAGTAGGGAGCTTTAGCAAATATGTTCCGACGGAAATAGCAGCAATCTTTGCTCCATTTCCAACTCGCAAATTCGCTTTTCCCTTGACGAGTCTTCTTCTATTCCTTAGCCCCTGTATGTCATTACATATATGTGAGTTACACCCAGTATCAAGTACCCAGGTGTATGAGGAAATAGAGTGACATTCAATAACGAAGATGCCTGAAGAGGATGGGGCATCAGATGCCTTCTTCTTCAAGGACTCAAGATAAACCTTGCAGTTTCTTCGCCAGTGGCCCTCCTTGCCACAGTGATGGCAAATGCCTTTTGTTGCCTTTTCAATCCTTTTGTCCTTAGTTAACTTATTGGTGTCCAAAATGGAATGCAAATTCAGAGAAGACATGATCAGGTGATTATCCTAGAAATACAAATTGAGGTTATGTGATGAGAAGAATGCATCAATATACATTAATTAAATCCTATTTATTTTTCGAATTGAATAACCCTTTTTATCAATTCGGGAGATCGTAGGAACATCTCCAAATAGGTTGATATCCAACCATAGATAAGAACAACCATGGCTGGGGCCATCAAGTTTTTCTTAGCTATGAAGGTAGGTAATTATACCGATTACATATTACATATATGTAACTATTACATTATGCTATCAACTAATTGAATGTTTGCATAAATCATTGGGTTGTTAACTCATTAACAAGTATGCAACATTATACATAGCACCCAACTGCACCTCTCTTTACATCGACCTTGGCTGTGGCACAACAAATCGATGCTCCAAGCTTAAGGCTGACCCATTAATCAAGAAATAGTTTTAATATGGTTGGAGCTCATTCAACCATTTAGTCAGGCTTGGATGTGTCCAACAACCAAAACTAAGGATTGACCTCTGACTCCAACTATATTAATCATAAACTAATTCTATGGTTTGAACATGTCGAGGCTCAAGCCGGGCATGGATGTGTCCATCAACCCAAACGAGAAACAAAACTCCGGTTCTAACCATATTAATGGAAGGTGTTGGCATTAATATTTTGTAAGGGATTTTGGGTCTCATTCTTTTCCTTTTATGCACATTCATGACATATAATTATGTCATGTTCTAACGATTTCCTTAATAAAGTATGTATGTGACTTAATTTATAAAGTTTTATTAATTAAATTAGGAACCGGATCTCCTAATTCTAATTTCATACTTTATTCAAGGAATTGTTTTGGAAAATAATTTCCTAAATTATCATAATCAATTTCGGAATTAATATGTTTAAGACTTTGATTTTTCTAAATCAAATCTTATTAAATTAAGAGACAGATTCCCTTAATTCAACCACATATTATTTTCATGAAAATCTTATTTAAGGAAATATACTCTATAGGAAACAATTTTCCTAATTAATTTTGGAGACAATAATATGTAAGAGCATCACCTCATAAATCAAATAAGGAAATTATCGTTTGAGAATCACCTCAAAAATTTTCAAGATTTGATCACATATTTTATTTAAGGAAAATTAATATCAATAAATAACTTAATTTGGACGGCTCCCTGAGGCTCAATCCAAAATAATAATTTATTGATAATATAATTTGGACGGCTCCCCGAGGCTCAATCCAAATTAAACATTTGACAATTTATATTCAATTTAGGAAAATTAATTATAACAACTAACTTTAAATTGGACGGCTCCCCGAGGCTCAATCCAAAATAAAGAATTTTGTAAATAATTTAATTTCTAATTATGAATTAAAATGCCAATTAATATTCCCATAATTTGTCTAGACTTTCTTGAAAGAAAGTGCCCAAAATTGCAATCTTTCCATAAATGGAAAGTTTCCAAAAAAAATTCAGAATAATTGTAAGTTTCTGATACAAAGAAAACTTAAGTATTTCCAAGATTGGAAAATTTCCAAAATAGAAAATTTCCAAAATTTAAAAGTTTCCAAAAATGGAAGGTTTTCACAATTATCATAAAATTTCAGAAACAGGGATATTTCAAAAGTTTGCGAAATTTCATGAGGATTTCCAAGCTTTGAAATTCCTAAATCTAAAATTTACCATAATTGGAAAGTTTCCATAATTGGAAAATTTTCCAAAATTGAGATCATGACAAAGTTTTCCATAAAACAATTATATGATTATGACGAACACTAACAGGCTCTGATACCACTGTTGGGACCGGGTGCATGTTGACATGAATGCGGGTTCGTAATTTTTAAATTTAATTACGTGCAGCGGAAGATTTAGCATAAATAATTTCTCAAATTATTTAACCACACATCTAGCATGCAACCTTATGTTGTGTAGACATGATCATATATTTAAAATTTTACAGAAACGTAAACTAATTTACATGTTACCTCGCGTAACTCGAAGAAAGGGACGAGATCCAACCGTAGCGTCCCTTGGAAGCTCCGCCTCTATTCGCGTCCACGCCGAGTTTTCTTCGGGATGACTTCGCAAAGCCATGAGTTTCGTGCCGACAAGAACTACTAGATTCTCCAAAGGCACGACAAGAATACCAAGAGAGTGATGGAAAGACTAACCACCAAACGAAGAACGGAATCAAGATTCCGGGAAGAAGGAAGGAGTTGCGCCCGCTTCTTCTTCTTCTTACGGCGGCTTCTTGGTGGCCAAAGGTGGCTGATCGCCGGAGCTTGGACGCCGGAGCTTGGACGCCGGTGGTGGTTGTGGCTCACGGCAACAAGGGCCTCTAGGGCCGGCGGCACTAGAGAAGGGAGAGGGAGAGAAGGAGAGAGAGAGAGGGCTTATTCCTAGATCTCTTGGATTGATTTCCAAGCCTTGCTTGGTTCCTTTATATAGTAGCCTCTCAACCGCCAAGTCTCCTTTTTATAGAATAAATTTTCATAAGAAATTTATCATATAAATTTTTCTATGAATTATTCTTTTATGCCAAGTTTTTATCATAATTTAATTTATAATAAAAACAACCATGTCTCCCTTTTCTTTATGGAATAAAATTTCATAAGAAATTTATTATATAAATTTTTCTTATCATGGAAAATTAATTCATAATTGATTTTATAAAATAAAATAAATTATTCAAGTTTATTTTAATTTCCATGAAAATAATAAACCAAAACCTTGGTTTATAAAATTTATATATTATCCATAATTTTATAAAACAAACCACGCTTGATTTATTTTATAACATGAACCAAACAATTTGGTTTTCCCTTTTGATGTGGTCGGCCAAACAAAGAGGGTGGGGACCCTCTTTGGCCTGCCTATCCAAGCCACGCCCCAATGAATTAAACTCATTTAATTCATCTATTAAGTCTTCAAAAGACTTAGCCATTTTACGTTTCCGATGCGTCTCTGAAAAATTCAAATTTGACTTATCGTTTGGCTCAACCAAACCTAATCTCTCTTGATTGGAAAATCTAATTTTCAACTCATTTTAAATCCCTCGGATTACTCGTAGTGCGTGTGACTAAATAGGCTTTCGATTTATGTTGGTCGTCTATAATTAACCAATTATAGAACGATCATGAGTGACACCTAGTAGTACATCATGATCCCCAATTAATCGAAAGATCAACGGTTGACCTCAGAAATAATTCTGAAACCCTTCAGCAGCTATAATGAATTGTGCCCCATTCCCTTCACCATATTATACCCACTTGGTTCAGGACATAGTCTATGTGTGTCAATCCCCACTAGGCTGACTATGTCACACCTAGCCCAAGTAATGTTTTCTCATCCTACGAATTCTAATTACTCTCATGTATCTAAGAGATTCATACTTTGAACATGTCATGCTCTGGCCAGAGACTTCGAGTAACAATCCGACGATAGACCTTGGGTATACATCTCCTCGCAAGGAGTGGTGAATCCTTTGTAGGCTGTTCAAACATCTTCGGGCACTTCGGCTTATACCCAATCATCCTGGGTCCACACCTTCTTGGAGATGCTTGCTTAAGATGTCAAAGTATAAGTCTCCATGACCAAGATGACTTGAACACCGCAAGTCAAAGGAACATCGCACTTAAGCTGCAGTAAGAACTTCACTGACATATCTATATGTAGACTACCATATGAAGTTTTACAGCCAGTCACTCCAATGAACTAGTTCCATTAACTGGCATTCATGTTTAGCTCCTGACATCCCAATGTCACCAGCCAGTGAGAATTAGCTGATTAGAGAATAACCCATGCTAGGCTCAACAGAATTCATAGTGTCCGTATTTATCAATTCATCGACTAGGGACAATTTCAATACTTCACAAATGCACATGTAGAGATAATCACTAGTTGTGAATTCGTCACAAATTCTCTCATGCTGTGACTTATATTGCGGACATTCAGTAAATGAGTTTAAGATATCAATCAAATACATAATCATGTATACTCAAATAGTGAACATTCATTTATTAAAATAAATGATTACAATCATAAGGCGATTGCCTTAGGTCACTTTTCTCATATCACTAACAGAATTTGCAAGTCAACTTCACGCTCGGATCAAGGACATACTAAATGGACTCCACCTGATTGGGCACAAATAAGAAAATAGAGACATTATAAGGTATGCACTAAATGTCTTTCCTAGAAATTCATTATGGGCATCCATTGTAGATGCTTATAAAATTTCTAGGAATCTTTCCAAAATAAATTTATATGAACTATTTTGTGAATTAGAGTTGCATGAACAAACTAACGCCAAGGTCGAGATAGGGTTTGCTTTGTTTGCAGATTCTTCAAGAAAGGTTATGTTGAAGAAGATAATTCAAGAAGAATCTGAAGAAGAACCAGAGTCAGACTCAGACGATGAGGAGCATATGGGAAACTTGATAAGAAAAGTCTTTGCCAAAAAGAAAAACATGTTTTCAAAATGGGACCTCCAAAAGATAATGAAGCCCATCAGCAATGAAGGTAAATGCAAAATGACCTACTTCAGCTGCAACAGAAAAGGGCACTTCAAACATGGATGCCCCTATAAAAAGAAGGACCAACCCAAGAAGAACAAGAAGAAGAAGGCTTTACAAGCCACCTGGGACGAGAGACAACTTTGACAATGAACCACCAAAAAATTCAAGTTACCTCACGCTAATGGCAACCGGACCTGGATCGGACTCGGAGAGCAACGAAATTCCGAATGCGAGTCAAGCCAAGAGATCGGACTCTTTTCGGATGGCTCGACTGAGGTATACTTAGATTTAATTAATAAAAAGGTTTTCAAGATTATCTTTGTTTTAAATAAAAATTTGTTTGCATCTGACTCTAGGAATGACCAGCTCCTTAAGGAAAATCAAGACCTTAAGGAGCAATTAATTAATACCAAAACCTTAACTGAATCAACTCAAAATGAAAGAACAATTGAACTTAAAAATGATAACTCCACCCTAAAGGGTGAAGTTCAAAACCTTATGGACTTACTAACAACTTTTACAACCTGGTCCAAGAATCATGACCTTATTCTTGGATCTCAAAAGGGCATGTACAATAAATCTGGGATAGGATATAAATCAGGATCAACCCAAAAAATCCTTTATCTCATTTGTCCACCCACGTGAAAACTGACGAAAAGTGTGGGTCCCGAAAGCTTACCTAACAAAGCATGTAGGGCAAAACCAATACTATGTCCCCAAGAAGGACATTCATTACATTGACCCTAATCACCCTACCTATGATTTAGGGGGAGGCACCAAATTAGTTGGCACCTCAAAGTCACCCTTTACGCGTCTGGGTACCTAGGGCTAGTTTCAAAAGTTAGTCTGACACTTGACCTACTCAGTACCAGGGTAGGGTGAGCTGATAGTACGTTAGGGAAGATGATCTAAGGAGTCAGGTAGGGGAAGACGTCCTTTATTTGGTCTTCTTAGCCTAGTGGAACTAGCCGAAGCTACCCCGTCACATCCTAGACTAGGTAGACCAAGGAGTTTCAATAGGTAGGTTAAAAGTACAACTTCCTTAAGCGGTTTTGCCTAGAAAGTGGTTGTTGATCCAATAAGGCTTCGACCAAAGAAGACCTCTATGCCTCGCCACGGCCTGGAAATCAATTATGGAAGTATACTTTTAAACTGCTTCTTGTCAAACCTGAATCTAACAGAGGTCAGATTAACTTTTATAAAACAAACTCAAACTTATCTCACACAAATCATAGGATCCCTTTGATTGACAACTTAGATCAAGTGAGATGGATAAGGATAACTCAAAATTCAAAATTTCAAATTCCTTAAGTCCTTTTTAAGTTGTTAAAAATTCAAAATTTTCAATTCCTTAAATCTTTTAAATTCCTTAACTTTAATTTCAAGTCTTCAAATTTCTTAAGGTTTTTCAAAATTCAAATTCTCCTAACCGTTTTAAAAATTCAAACTTTTAAACTTCTTAAGTTTTTTTGGGGGTTCAAATTTCTTAAGTTTCTTTAAATCATTCCTTTAACTCATTCAAAACTTAAACTAAATTCTAAAAAATCTCCTACCTAACTGTAGGAAAACAAGTGGATTATCAACAGTGGGTGCTCCAGACACATGAATGGGGAACCCACCAAGTTTACAAAACTCAAGTACAAAAGTCTAGGGACCATTGCATTTGGAAACAACGGTAAACTTACGGTAATTGGCCTACGTAACATATAACTTGAGTCTGATTTTATAATTAAAAATGTCATACTTATTGAAAACTTTCACTTCAATTTACTAAGTATCAGCCAATTGTGTGACACTGGGTATAAGGTTAGGTTCTTGTCCAATGAATGTCTGATCAAACACACTGACAACCCAAACATCACACTTAGAGGACATAGACACAATAACATCTATGAAATTAGGTTAACCCGTCCCCTAGCAAATTGTCTTTTAACACATAAGGATGAGACTTGGCTCTGCATAGGAGACGTTCACACACTCACTTCAGAAAATTACCTAAACTAAATGGTTTAGTTAGAGGCCTACCAAAGTTACCTAACTTTGAGACAACCTTATCTAATGCTTGTCAACAAGAGAAACAAACTAGATCAACTCACAAACCAACTAATCAAACTCAAACTAAATCAATTCTTGAATTAATTCACCTACACCTATTTGACTCACATGGGGTAAAATCAATTAGTGGGAATCTATACTGTTTAGTAATTATAGATGACTATTCAAGTTTCACCTGGGTAAAATTTTTAAAAAATAAAGATGAAACATTTGATATATTTACTCAATTTTGTAAATTAACAGAAAATGAAAAAGGGGTTAAAATTATAAGACTTAGGAGCGATAACTGTGGGGAATTCAAAAATCAAAAATTTAATCAATTCTGTTTAGAAAATGGCTACCGCAATGAATTCTCCTGCCCTAAAACACCTCAACAAAATAGAATTGTAGAAAGAAAAAATAGAACACTACAAGAAGCTACCAGAACAATGCTTAATGAATACAACTTACCTAAATACCTTTGGGCTGAGGCTGCCAGTACAGCCTGTTATGTACAAAACAGAATAATTATAAATAAAAATCTAGGAAAAATATCTTTTGAAATCTATTATAACAAACAACCTAATATTAAGTATTTTAAAGTATTTGGATGTAAAGTGTATATATTAAATACTAGAGAACACTTAGGAAAGTTTACATCTAAGGTTGAGGAAGGTATCTTTGTAGGTTATTCCCTTACCAGTAGAGCCTATCGAGTTTATAACAAAACTACCCTAAGAATTGAAGAAACTACAAATGTAAAATTTGATGAAAAATCTGACCCAAATAACTCTGATCAAACCACCTACCAACCAATTGATTTTGTTAGGTCCAGTACTGACCCAGATGAAAGCCCAATTAAGGACCAAGACCATGATCTGACTGAACCTTCACCTAACCAAACCAGAACCATTCGAGTTAGCTCAGCCCACCCTATTGATCAAATCATAGGTGATCCAGAACTAAAGGTTCAAACTATGTCAGCCTTTAGAAACCTTAGCCAAATTGCTTTAATTTCCAAAATTGAACCAAAATCAGTAGAAGAGTCTTTACTTGACCCTAATTGGATCATAGCTATGCAAGAGGAGTTAGCCCAATTTGAATGTAGTAAAGTATGGGATTTAGTACCCTTACCTGAAGACAAAAAAGTTTATTGAAACCAAATGGGTCTTTAGGAATAAACATAACGAACAAGGTGAAACAGTCAGGAATAAGGCTAGGTTAGTAGCTAAAGGGTTTACCCAAGTAGAAGGACTTGATTATGATGAAACCTATGCCCCTGTAGATAGACTTGAGTCTATTAGGATACTTTTAAGTTATGTAGCCCATAAAGGATTCAAATTGTATCAAATGGATGTTAAGTTAGCCTTCCTAAATGGCCTAATTAAGGAAGAGGTTTATGTAGGATAACCCCCTGGTTTTGAAAGCTTAGAACACCCTGACAATATCTTTAAACTTAAAAAAGCCCTATATGGACTTAAGCAAGCCCTTGTATTTAGTGCCCCAATTACTGCATATGCACTGACTTAAAGCATCTTGAATTAAGGCAAAGACCTAAGCATCTCAACCCTTTCTAGGTTATCAATCAAAAGTACCCTAAGGTGCTTGTGAGATGCTGGCTTCTAAGTCTATAGGTGCATGCAGTTCTAGGGTTAGGGCCTAGACTAAGTCCATTTTCGAAAAAGCCCTAATTTTTAAAGGGGGTAGTTTTGCAAAAAAACTAAGTAAAAAAATGAAAACTGATTTTGAAGTTAAGTAAAGTAGTTTTTCAAAATCTATTTTTAGAAAACTGATTTTTGAAATCAAGTAGAGTAGTAAAAAAAATTTTAGATATCTATTCTACAGAGCACAATCCTAACTGCCTTCTTAGTGAGCTGAACTCAGACTCAGGTAAGGGCTTTGTGAATATATCAACTAGGTTGGATTTAGAGTCAATATACTTGAGTACTATTTCACCCCTGGTTACATGGTCTCTTACAAAATGATGTTTGACTTCTATATGTTTGGTTCTGGAGTGTTGGATTGGGTTCTTAGTTAAATTAATTGAACTTATATTGTCAATAAATACTTGAGTTTGGGTGTAGTTGAGCTGGAAGTCCTTAAGTGTGTGCATCATCCATAAAAGTTGAGCCACACACTCTCCTAATGCCACATACTCAGCTTCAGTTGTGGATAGAGCTACACAGTGTTGTTTTCTGCTGCACCAACTAACTAGACTCTGACCTAACAGTTGGCAGCTTCCACTTGTGCTCTTTCTATCTAACTTACAGCCAACATAGTCAGAATCTGAGTATCCGGTTAAAGCAAAAGTTGAGGTCCTAGGATACCAAATCCCTACATTTAGGGTGCCCTTTACATATCTCAGTATTCTTTTTAGGGCTGCTAAGTGCGTTTCCTTAGCACAGGTTTGGTATCTAACACACATCCCTACAGCAAAGAGAATATCAGGTCTACTGGCTGTAAGGTACAATAGGCTACCTATCATACTCCTATAGAGTTTAAGGTGTACTGGTTTACCATCAGGGTCACTATCTATTTTTATATTAGTGGCCATGGGGGTACTTATGCTTTTGGAGTTATCCATTTTAAATTTCTTTATTAACTCTTTAGCATATTTGAATTGATGAACATAGTTAACATCCCTAGTTTGTTTGATTTGTACTCCTAGGAAAAATGTAAGCTCACCAACTAAGCTCATTTCAAATTCATCTTCCATTATCTTGACAAATTCTTTTAGAAAGTTGGTGTTGGTGGATCCAAAAATTATGTCATCTACGTAAATTTGGGCAATAAATATATCTTTTCTTAGGGTTTTAATAAATAATGTTGAGTCAATTTGGCCTTGTTTAAATTCTTTAGAAGTTAAATAGGTTGATAGTCGTTCATACCAGGCCCTAGGTGCTTATTTTAGCCCATATAATGCTTTGGTTAGTTTGTAAACATGGTTAGGTATATCTAAGTCCTCAAACCCTGGGGGTTGTCCTACATAAACTTCTTCTTTAATGAATCCATTTAAGAAGGCTGACTTTACATCAATTTGATATAACTTAAATCCTTTATGGGATTCAAAGGCTAACAACATTCTAATGGACTCTAGTCTAGCTACTGGGGCATATATTTCATCGTAGTCTAATCCCTCTACTTGGCTGAAACCCTTTGCTACTAAGCGGGCTTTATTTCTGACTATTTCTCCTTGATCATTCAGCTTATTCCTAAAGACCCACTTAGTGTCAATGATGGATTTGCCCTCAGGTTTAGGTACTAATTCCCAGACTTGATTTCTCTCGAATTGAGTTAGTTCTTCTTGCATTGCTATGATCCAATCAGGATCAGGTAGGGCTTCTTCTATAGTTTTGGGTTCAATTTTTGATATCATAGCTATTTGGCTAAGGTTCCTATAGGAGGACCTAGTCCTGACTCCTAGAGTTGGATCACCCACAATTTGATCGGTTGGGTGACTAAGTCTGGGTTTCTTTGTTCTTCTAGTGCTTGGTTCAGCCTCAGGTCCAACTGGTCGGTTTGATTCTCTATTTGATTCGACTCTTTGGGATGGTTCATTTGTTGGTTCGATTCTTGGTTCAGTTAATTCATTCGTTGGTTCAATAGTTAGTTCGTGTAAGGGTTCAATTAATGGTTCAATAATTTGTTCATTATTTTCTTGGTCAGAGTTTGATGAAATTGGGTCTGGATTATTAGATGTTGAATTGATTTCTTCATTGAAAATTAAGTTTGTTGTTTCTTCAATTTTCTTAGTTTGTTTGTTGTAAGCTCTATAGGCTCTACTTGTGGTTGAATATCCTAGGAAAATACCTGGGTTTGACTTGAATTGAAATTTTCCTAAATAGTCTTTGGTGTTTAGGATATGGACTTTGCACCCAAAGACTCTTAGGTAATGTAGGTTTGGGAGTCTATGGTAGTACAGTTCATAGGGGGTTTTGTTGTGTCGTTTGTTAATCAAAACCCTATTTTGGATATAACAGGTTGTACTAGTTGCTTCTGCCCAAAATTGGTTTGCTAGTTTAAATTCGTTGAGCATAGCCCTAGCGGCTTCTTGTAATGTTCTATTCCTTCGCTCGACTATCCCATTTTGTTGGGGGGTTCTAAGACATGAAAATTCATGTAAATACCCATTTACCTTACAGAATTCCTCAAACCGTTGATTCTCAAACTCTCCCCCGTGATCACT
>JAGFNQ010010236.1:0-44393 GCA_024364735.1 Boesenbergia rotunda
AGGAGCATGTTTGCACATTTCGAGATTTTGTGAGCTAGATAGTACTTACTAAGCTTTTTGGTTACTAGTTGCATTTCCTCTTACTGCAGATAAAGGTAAAGGCAAGCAATTCTGAAGGAAGGCGACGAGGCGGTGCTGAGTAAAGTGTGTGTGGTGGCTGATTTTGGAGAGATCCTTGAGACGAGACAATTTAGTTATTTGAATTACAATGTTTTAGTTTATTCAAATTTCAAGTTCTTGCTTTATGGAGTTTAGCGAACATTTAAACTTTGGATAGTTTTACATGCTCAATTTCTTAGAATAAAGATTCCATGTCATTTCATTTAGCATACATATCCTTATGATTGCATTGGATGAGTAGAAGTGTGAGTAGTTTGAAATATTGATATTTTGTTAGAGAAATAGATGCATGTGCCAAGATAGTATTAATTTCCCTTTGAATCAAGTTTTTATTGCTTAAGTATGTTTAGAAAAGTTGCTTCCTCATTTAATAATGCCTTAGGGATGTTTCAGAATTTTGTGTGATGAGTTTCAATGGTTAGAAGTTAAGTTTGGTACAAACTCTAGCTTAAAGTCTATGTAGATTTTTCATAACTTGCTAAATTTCGCAAAAGTCCTAATTTCAAGTTTATGGATTCGTTTTGATTGGCTAAATTGTTTAGAAAACTGGTATAGAGTATAGAAATGGTGTCATGATTTTATATGGCTCGAAAGTATAGGTTTGGTGGAGTTTTGAAACAAGACTTCGAATCTGGAAAACAGGTTTCAGACTTATCAGTCGACTGGTACAGTATCAGTCGACTGATACCCGTAAGCTGAGTTGGGCGAGGCAAGTTTCAATAAGTATTTTCTTACGAGTTTTTGAGAAAGAAAGTGTGACATGGTATCATGCATGACTATTTAAGTTAGAATATCATTCTTAAAAAAAAAGAGAAAAAGAAAAAAAAAGATTTCCGCATTTTTAGTCGTGCATTAGAGTCGAGAAGTAGATAAAGTAGCGGACCGTCTAAGGTAGAGAAGGCGGGTCGCTACATGACCTGCCTTGATTAGGGCGCCCGTGACCTCTCGGGCGCCCCCACAGAACTTTTTCACTGCCCTAGGCAGCCCGTGACCTGTTGAGGGCGCCCGGAACCTCCCGAGCGCCCCCCATCAAACCCCTATAAAAGGGACCCGAGTCTCCTTCTCCTCCCACACCACATCTCATACTTCTTCTTCCCCTTGCCTCATTCTTGTGGATCAAGTGAACCCTAAAGCTTCCCTTGCCTCAACCATGCCTCCAAGGTATGAAATTTACTTTGGGTACTTAATTTTTGTTATTTTTCTTCCCTTAATTGCAAATTCTAAGTCAATCATGCCTCTTTCTATAATCTAAGGTCTTATTCTCAATTTGCTTACTTTCTTCTCAACTAGAAAACGCCGAGCAGTTCAGTCGAACCCCGGTAACGAGCCCAGTCCCGACCCTAGGTTTCCAAACCTAGAACTTTGTAACAAATTCGCCCGAACCACCTACGTTCCGATTAAGACAAGTTACCTTAACCGTCATTTCTTTTCCCAATCCTGTCCAGTCGCAATGTCCGCAATTAACTTCTATCAACTGGATAACCTCGTATTCTGCACACATTCGATCAACAACACCTTATGTGCAGAATTCTATAACAACATAGTTAGGCAAGACCACTTGAGCTTCGTCACTACCGTTCAAGGGATGCCCTTGAGCATCACTCCTACCCTACTGAACCGATTTCTGGGACTCCGACCATCTCAGTCCATCTTCTGTTGCTACCCTCCAAGGAATCTTCCTTTCGATGCCCCCTACTCTCATATTGACCTGAACACCTTATACAACTATTTCTTTAGGGAGGCCATGGACCCTGCAGGAGGGCAGTTCCACTCCACCCGACTCCCGATTCAGGACTACGCTCTCTACAGAGTAATAGTCCGTTGCATCCTTCCCTTGTCCACTAGGGACATAGCCACCATGAGACCCTTTCACACCTTTCTTCTCTATGCCCTTATCCACCATCTTGACATAGATATAGGCCTTCACCTCTTCCACTGTATCCTACATGCCTCTAGTGTGTCCACTCAGGGGCGGGTCCGCACCCCCTTCTGCCACGTCATCACCTCTATCCTCCACCACCACGGCCGAAACATCGCTGACGGCGAGATTACCACGATGACCGACTTCGACGAGATAGGATATAGGAATTTTTCTTTAGCCGGTATAGATGTCTCGGGCACCGGGGTTCTGACTTGGAGACGCCGACCAGCCGCACAGGACATTGCCGACGAGGAGGTCGAGGTCGACGGTGACGACTTAGCAGCTGAGTTAGATCAGCCCGATCCTCCGACACTCTACGAGCGAGTATCACTCCTCGAAACACAGGTTCAGACCCTCCGGGAGGAATCGGAGGCTTAACACATTGAGCAGCTGGAAACTCACCAAGGCTACTATACCGAGTACATGAGTGCGTTTGCAGCAGAGAGGGAGGAAAGAAACACCCAGTATCAGGAGATGATGACCATGCTTAGATCCTGGCATCCAGGCTCACCTGATCAGCCTGGTCCCTCTTCTTAGATGACTTGGACATGTACCTATTTGACTACCCCTACTGAGTAGGGTTGACTTCTGTTGACTTGTACTAGACTTCTGTTTGACTTATGCTTATCTTAGCTTGGCTTGCTTACTTTTGACTTAATTAAGTTAGGATTATGCTTAGTAGAATAGAATCATTTGGTTTTTGCTTTAATTTTAAAATGTTTTAAATTGATGTTAAAATGGTGTTTATTTTTTTCTAACTCAATCTTAAAAAGTTTTACTTTGGTCTTAAAATTTTTTTCCTTGACTTAGTTTTATTTCAAAAACTACCCCCTTCAAAACTAGGGTTTTCTGCGAAATGGACTTAGCCTAGGCTCTAACCCTAGAATTGCATGCACCTATAGACTTAGAAGCCAGCATCTCACAAGCACCTAAGGATACTTTTGATTGATAACCTAGAAAAGGTTGAGATGCTTAGGTCTTTGCCTCAATTCAAGATGCTTTAAGTCAGTGCATCGGCAGCAATTGGGGCACTAAATGAACAGCAATTAGGTTAAGTGTCAAGTTTAGACAATCTAACTTGAACAATGCACTTAACTTGACTAACCCTAGCGAAAACTACTGTTTATAACAGTTGGTAAGTAGCTAATTGGGTTAAACACGTCCCTAAAGATTTAACCAGACTTAGGTTCCAGTTTGATTCAGTACAGCAAATGCTTTAATTATTGCAAATATTTTTCTGCATTTTTTTTTATATATGTCAAAGGGGGAGAGTTGGAAAGGAAAGAGGGAACCCAAAAAGTTTTTTGTCAAAATTTTCCTTTATTCAAAAAAGTTTAAACTCAAAGTTAGAAATTCAAAGCTTAAATTTATCCTGTAAAAAAATTTCTAACTGAATTATTTCTAAGCTTAATTTTTTTTTCTTAACATTTCTAACTTTGAAGTGTTATTAATTTTTGCTCAAATTATTCTTTAAAATTTTCTAAATCTGAAAATCTTTCTAAAGTCTGAAAATTTTCTAAGTCTGAAATTTTTCCAAACTGAAAATTTTCCAAAGTCTGAAATGTTTCTAAAACTGAAAATTTGTCTAAGGTTTTCAATGTTTTCCAAACTTAGAACATCTTTTCGAAAAACTTAGCAGATTTCCCAACTTATTATCAAAACATGAAATCTTCTAAGTACTTAACTCACAGCACCTATGTTTGAAAAACCTAGGGGGGGATTTCTTCCAGGGGGAGGGAATCTAACTTAAGGATTTCAATTTCAGCATTTTTTTTCCTTAACTTTTTTGAACTAGGTTGCCATTTATCAAAAAGGGGGAGATTGTTGGTGCAGAATGCACCCAAGTCAAACCTGTGTTTTGATATTGGCAAAAGGGTTCAAAAGTTAAGGGTTAGTTGTTGTCTAACAAGTTTCTTGAGTGTACAGGAAAAGCCCTAGCGAAGGAATGCTAGGCACTAGCGAAGGACTGCCAGACAGGAAAAGCCCTAGCAAAGGACTGCTAGGCTCTGGCGAAGGACTGCCAGAATGGACAAACCCTAGCGAAGGAATGCTAGGCACTGGCGAAGGGCTGCCAGAAGAAAAGACCTAGCGAAGGGCAGCTAGGCACCAAGCGAAGGGCAGCTTGGCAACTCAAGACCTGGCGAAGGACTGCCGGGCAAAAGTCCAACTGGAGGAGCCGGTTGGCACCAGGTAAATTCTCCCGAGAGGAGTAGGTGAGGACGTGTTCCCCTTGAGGGAACATTAGGCGTCGGTTCGACCTAGGGCTCCATTTCGGAGACCAAAGTCAGAACCAAGACAGCCAAGGCTGTATAATTCATTATGTTATTGGTTTATTGTGTTTTGGACTAACCCTGGATGCAGGACCAAAGGAACGTGTGTCTGCAGCTCAGAATGCCTCAAAGGAAAGAGGCGATCGCTGACCAGGGCGCCCGGAGTGTCCCGGGCGCCCCCAAGGTGAACACAAAACACAACACAACCAGAAGAACCTTGACAGTACATTCTGAGGGCGCCCTCGCTGTCCCGGGCGCCCCCATGGCAAACCAACTGAAGAGTTAAGCTGCTGCCGCGTCTGCACTGCGCACCCAGGGCGCCCCCGCTGTCCCGGGCGCCCCCAGCGCACAGGGCGCCCCCAGCCTTACCGAGGAGAGCTCAGTGCTGCAGATAAGGTTTGACCGGGTCAACCAGGGCGCCCCCAGCGTCCAGGGCGCCCCAGTCAAGGCCTTATCCCGAGGATTAAGGGATAAGTCGACGACCGCGCCTCTTGGGGATCAAGCGCCACGTGGCAGGGCGCTCCCGTCGACCAGGGCGCCCCCAGGCCCTATATAAAGGGCCCTCAACCTCCTTCTTCAGAGCATCAATTGCTTCGACACTTCTGCGCTCTTCTGCTTCCGCGACACGCTCCAGAAATCTTCCAACTCGAGCTGACGACGTCCCGCTGCTCCGAAACTTCGATCTACACCGGACGTCGGTAACGAAGAGCTATATTTAAAGTTTACTAAACTGTTCTTGTTATAATCTTTCTTGTAAACTTTTACGAACTTATAGAATTGCCCGCAGAAAATGGTCAACGACCGTGGGCCTTGGAGTAGGAGTCGACCCAGGCTCCGAACCAAGTAAAACGACCGTGTTTGCATTGTTCTGTTTTTCTTTTATTTCCGCTGCGCACCCGCTCTTTTTAAATCCGAACGATTTGCGACATTCACCCCCCCCTCTATCGCATCTCTCGATCCAACATCAACTTCACTCTTTAATGATTTGTTTTCTACCTCTAGTAATTCATCATGCAAATCATCTACATCCTCAACCCTAGAGGATTTCAAATGTTCAATCTCAATTTTCAATACTTTAATTTCATCTTCTAACATTTCAACATGCAAATCATCTATGTTATCATCCCTAGATGACTTCAATTGTTCAATTTCTAATTGCAATGATTTAACCCTATTCTTTGACTTCTTCAACATATTGGTTAAACATGCAATAGCCCTATAACATTTTTCTAGTTCGGGAGAAGTTACCTCTTCATCATCCGAAGATGATGAAGCCGCGTTTGAGGAGTTGGAGGATTCATCACTGCTCCCTTCTCCAAGAGCCATGAGTGCCACGTGCCGTGTACTCTTCTCCTCGTTTTCTTCATCGGATGAACTTGAGGAAGATTCATCCCAAGTGGCCTTCAAGGCCTTCTTCTTCTTCTTTGATTTCTCCTCTTTCCTTTTGGATTTCTCCTCCTTCTTCTTTAGCTTTGGGCATTCACTCTTGAAGTGCCCTTTCCTACCACACTCAAAACAAGAAACGTTAGTCTTATCAACTTTGACTTCACTAGGGTTACCTTTACACTTGAAGCGTCGACCCCTTCTCATCATTCTTCTCACAAAATTTGTCATCTCGGAGGAAGAAGACCCGCTGCCATCTTCCTCGGAATCGGACTCAGATTCGGAAGAGGATGAAGATGAAAAGACTTCCTTCTCCTTCTTCTTCTCCTTCTTCTTGTTAGATCGTTCCCCTGCAACTAAGGCAATACCCTTCTCCTTGGGGCCTTTGTTAGCCATTTCATGCAATTCCATTTCACAAAATAGATCATCTAGTTTAACAATTGATAAGTCCTTGGAAACTTTGTAGGCATCCACCATGGATGACCACAAAGCATTCCTTGGAAATGCTTTTAGCACATACCTCACAAGGTCGCGGTTCTCGACCTTTTCATCAATAGAATGAAGCCCATTGAGGACTTCCTTGAATCGGCTATGTAACTCACTTACGGTTTCATTCTCCTTCATGGAGAGATTTTGTAGTTGGTTGAGGAACAAGTCCCTCTTGGCGATTCTTGAATCCCGGGTGCCCTCGTGAAGTTCGATGAGCTTGTTCCACAAGTCTTTTGCACTTGTGAAAGGACCAACCTTAATGAGTTGGTCATTGTTCATGCCGCATTGTAGGGTGACAACCACCTTTGCGTCGGCTTCACTCTTTCGAGTTTGTTCGGCCGTCCACCGCTAAGACTCAAGTTCTTTGCCTTCATCATCCTTTGGAGGGATGAAGCCCTCCTTCACCAAGAACCAAGTATTGATGTCCATCTTCAAGTAATACTCCATCTTCGATCTCCAATATTGGAAATCTGCGCCATCGAAGAAGGGAGGTCGGGTGGTAGAAAAACCTTCTTTCAAAGCCATGGATGATAGCTCGCGGTTGTTAATCGGCAACAACAGAGCCCCAAGCTCTGATACCACTTGTTGGAACCCGGATGGCTAGAGAGGGGGGGGGTGAATATAGCCAATCACTTAAACTTTACCCCTTATCAAAGATTCTGCACTTAAAGGTTTAGTAGCACAGCGGAAGTAGCAAAAACAGAATATGCAGAAAACTTAAACCCTAAACTATGAGCAAATACAAGAACGCTAACAAGAGGATTTACAAGGTTCGGGGATAACTTGCCCCTACTCCTTGGCGTGCCCTTAAGGTGGGCGATCCCTTATCATCGGCAGATCAAGCCCCGGAAGATCCGGATAGAAAATAACCTCCTTCTCGGTGGAGGAACCTCTCCACAGCGTTTCAATCAAAGATATAGTTTTAAGCACAATGAAACACAAGAAAGATCTTACTTAGCACAGACAAGAACACAGCATGCTTCTCCCGAGCTCCACCCAGCGACGATCTCACGCAAGAAACCTTTCTTCGTGTCTTCTCGCTGTTGGGCTTAAAGCCTCTTGTTCCTTCCTCCAAGTGCTCAAGCAAGGGATGGTTGCTTCACTGATTGCAGTTGCTTGCTCAAGATGATGGAACTTCAGAACGCACAAGCAAGAATGTGGAGAACACAAAATGCGCAGCAAGAACTCAAGACTCAATTCATGTATTCACGAACTCTTCTCTACGCCCTTTTGTTTCTCCACTGGGCACCAAGTGACACCATCTCACTGCAGCCTCCAGCTACTCTCCTGCAACCACCAGCCACCACTGAGCTCTTCTGTGTTGGTGACGAGATGGCTAGAGAGGGGGGGTGAATATAGCCAATCACTTTTTCTTCGAGAAGTTAGCAAGTTTCTGCACTCGAAGTTGTTAGTAGCACAGCGGAAGTATGGAAGACAGAATGTGCAGAAACTAAAACAGAAAACTAACTACCAAGATTAGCAAGATCGCTAACAAGGAGATTTTACAAGGTTCGGGGATAACTTACCCCTACTCTTTGGCGTGCCCTTAAGGTGGGTGATCCCTTGATCGTCGACAGATCAAGCCCCGGTTAACATCGGATAAAACAGCAACCTCCTTCTCGGTGGAGAAACCTCTCCACAGTGTGTTTCAAACAAGGATATAGTTTAAGCACAAAGAAACAACAAGAAGGATCTTACTCAAACACTTAGCAAGGACAAAAACACAGCAAGCTTCCCTGAGCTCCACCCAGTGGCGATCTCACGCAAGAACCCTTCTTCGTATCTTCCCACTGTCGGACTCCAAGCTTCTTGTTTTCTCCTTCAAGCGCTCAAGTAATGGATGATTGCTTTTTGATCGCTTGCTTAGAATGATCGAAACTTCTCTAACACAGCAAACAGTTGTGGAGAACTTAAGGCGGCAAGAACTCAAAACACAAGCTGTAGAACTTTTGAACTCTGCTTCACCGAAGCTGTCTCCCGTTCCTTTTGTTTCTCCACTAAGCATCAAGTGACCTCATCTCCAGCAGCCTCCAGCTGTCTCACTGCCAACGCCAGCTACACTG
Source organism: Boesenbergia rotunda (assembly GCA_024364735.1). Classification (NCBI taxonomy): domain Eukaryota; kingdom Viridiplantae; phylum Streptophyta; class Magnoliopsida; order Zingiberales; family Zingiberaceae; genus Boesenbergia; species Boesenbergia rotunda. Next base: position 8,247 of record JAGFNQ010010236.1, read on the forward strand.
AACCCTTACTGAACTTCCTGAGCTCCCTCAGCCAAGCTTCAGTCAGCGGCTTCAGTCCTGCAGCTCCAGCCGTTGCAACCTGAGATGAGAAATGGACAAACCTGCTCCAAGGAAAGCCTCCATTGACTTCTCCTTGAGTGTTTGAATCCTCCCCTGTCACCTGCAGCTTAATCAGACTGTTAGAGCAGTATATCACACAGTATCAAGTATCAGAGGCAAACATCAGCGAATCGGATACGGTCAGACGCGATCAGAGCGTCTGACAGTGCAATTTGAATTAAAGTGATCGGTCACCCGACCGATCAGAGAGACTCCTGATCGGTCACCAGACCGATCAGGCTAGGTCCAGACCGATCAGGCTCCGTCCTGATCGGTCCCCAACGCTCAATCAGAAATCGCGATTTCTTTGTGACTTCTCCTGAATCGATCACCGGACCGATCCCAGGTTGTGGATCGATCACCCGAACGATCCACCCCTTTCTTGGGCGATTTCTAAGCTTCGCAGTCCAGACCTCCTGATCGGTCATCAGACCGATCAGGCAGCCTCCTGATCGGTCACCAGACCGATCAGATCATGACCAGACCAATCAGGCTAGAGCCTGATCGATCATAGTGAGGAACCTGCGATGCTGGATCGTTCTCCGAAACGATCTGCACAGTGATCCTGATCGGTCTTCAGACCGATCAGGTTCAAATCAGCAAGGGAACTCAACCTCAACTGTTCGCTCCCTGATCGGTCACCCGACTGACCAGGAGCCAAGCAGTAGGTGAAACACACACTCCCTGATCGGTCACCGGATCGATCAGGAGCAGTACAGTAAGTTCCCAACCTCACTGTGTGATCCCTGATCGGTCACCAGACCGATCAGTCGTTGCTGGATCGGTCACCAGACCGATCCACAACAGGGCAGCGTGCCAGCTTCCCTGACCGATCACCAGACCGATCCAGGGACGTAAACTTAGCCCTCCAAGCTAAGTTCTCTTCCACCTTAGCCCTCCAAGCCAAGGATTTTTCACCTAACCCTCCAAGTTGGGAATTTGCACCTAACCCTCCAAGTTAGGACTTTTCACCTAGCCCTTCAAGCTAGGACTTTTCACCTAGCCCTCCAAACTAGGACTTTTCACCCAACTCTTCCGGATTAGGACTTTCCAAACCTAGCCCTCCAAGCTAGGACCTGACCCTCCAAGCCAGGACTTTTTCACCTAATTCTCCAGGATGGGAATTTGCACCTAACCCTCCAAGTTAGGACTTTTCACCTAGCCCTCCAAGCTAGGACTTTTCACCCAACCTTTCCGAATTAGGATTTTTCTAACACCTAGCCCTCCAAGCTAGGACTTTTCAACACCTAACCCTCCAGGTTAGGATTTTCCAGCACCTAGCCCTCCAGACTAGGATTTTCAACACATAACCCTCCAAGTTAGGATTTTCCAACACCTAGCCCTCCAGACTAGGATTTTCCATACCATGCCTGATCCCCGATCAGGGCTTAATCATAATCAATAATCATCCACCTAAACTTAAATCGGTGTCAACACCAAAACAACAATCAGGGCCAGACTGCATCAACAATCTCCCCCTTTTTGTTGTTTGACAACCCGATCTAAGTTTAGGGATCTCAATCAATATTTTTCAACTTTAAAATCATAGGGGAATCCAGATCCTCCCCCTACAACATGATCATCCTAAACTTAACCAATCCACACTCTCCCCCTTTGTCGAACACCGAAAAGGGGCTAGAAGGGCTGTTAAGATTAAAACAAACTCCCTCTCAACCCTTGGGGTATCCCAAATCAACAAAGATGTGATAGGTTGTTGGATAACCATACGAACACATGTGAAAAAGATAGAGCAAGATATAGTAATCACATGCATCATATGAACACGAATTATCAACTCGCAAAGCATGCCATAACATGTATATGTATCATGTAGACATGACATACAAGCATGAACATGGCAGTGTAGCAAACATGTAGATCATAGTCATATAAACAACATGACATCAACAATAGACATACTATCATGAGATAAAAACATAATCATGGCAATATAGCACAATTTCAAATAGTAGTCATCATAGCATCAACAAACAGTAACATCTTAAGCAAGATAGAACAGACAAAAGTCAGGATGTACACAGCCGTCAAAAACATCAAACACGAACACAGAGCGGTCAATAGTCAACTGGATCATCGTCCGAATCATCAATGTAGACGATATCTCCTGGTGAAGGACGATAGGGTAAAGTCAAGATCGACACCGGTGACACGGGTCCGCCACCCCGTGCCCTCCCCATTGGCCAGATTATTGTAGAATTCAGAGACCAAATCAACATTGATTGGCCTTTCTAAGAAAAGGATATTTTGAAGCTCATAGTACTCAATGATTCCTCTCACCGTAGGACAATGTTCATAAACAAAAGTTTGGTCCACTGACCGACATGGCATTAGTTTGAAGTTGTGCTAATGAAATTGTAGGGCATAGAGAATGTTCTGAAATCTAGGATGCAGGGGAGATGGAGGCCTCGTAGGAGGTGTAGAAGACGAAGGGTCTTTGCCCTTAGAACTATCCTCCATAAGTTCCTTACCCTTGGAAGACTTTCTATAGGGGTGAATTGGTCATACACATGATTTAATCAAGGAAGTGATCACATGGCAAGGAATTGATCATATAAGGTAACACCCAATCAAAAAGTCAGACATTAATTCAAAAGGAAATTTGATCATATGGTGAGAAAGGGGGTCACGGCCAAGATCATAGGATCACGGTACAACAGCAAGAACAAAAGCAAAACCAGAATATGATTAGCTTCCCAACACATAGTTTATGAGCTTTTTGAAAAGAAAAATGAAGCCAAACACTTACTTCAGTGCCATTGAAGAGATTCTCGAAGTTTTGAGGGGAAGAAAACGTGCGCAGGAAAAGACTCCCGGCGCAAGAACTGGTCGCAAGGTTGTTCCGAGAGAGAGACGTCACGGGACTCGGAAGATCTTCTCAGAGCCACCAGAGCACACTCGCAAGAGGAAGGGGAAGGCACTGAGGAGATTTCGCACGAAGCAAAGGATGCGCGAGTGGGAGGTTTTCGGCGCTAGGGTTCGGCCGATAAGAGGTTTTCGCGAAGTTAATCGGTTGGTGGATCGGTCCACCAACCAGAATTTAATGCATCTGAACGGATCACCGTTCGATCTGATCGCACTCAGACCGATCAGGCTACAGCCTGATCGGACTGAGCTTATCCTGATCGGTCGGGTGACCGATCAGACGCGCTCCTGATCGGTCGGTTGACCGATCAGGACATGAACAGTAGGGTCTGGAGGAAAACTGCTGGGCTCCCTGATCGGTCTGTGGACCGATCACCATAGGGTGCCAGATCGGTCCAGGGACCGATCCAGGCTAGCTCAGTACACTTAGTCAAATTCCGGAAGATCACGGCTTGCCTCGCTGATCGGTCTGTGGACCAAACACCACAGGAAGAAGCCAGATCGGTCCAGGGACCGATCAGCCCTATACCTGATCGGTCCGGTGACCAATCAGGGTTCCTGGTATTCCCTGATACGAACTGAAATGTTCAGTTTCAGAATTTCTGAAACTTTCCAATGAGATCTGATGAACTTTATCGAACTTGGACATGATTTCCTGACTAAAATTGATCCCTTAACAAGAATCAAAGATCCTTATAGGTTCAACAATCACTTTGACCCATACAAATGGAGTCAAACTCAATCAACAATCAATCAAGCAAATTCAATCAAGTTTGAGTCAAATCCAATGTTCCAATCAAGTTTCCTTGATTGAAATGTCCAAGTATGATCAAGGAGTCATATACACATATGTTATGCAATGGTTTTCCCCATACTTGGTCACCACCATAATTATTATCTCGTCAACTTAATTTCTCAAGGGATGCATTGACATTTTGAGAAATTGAGTTGATCCTAACATCTCACCCCATATCTAGCAAACAAAAACGTTTTGGTAAACCTTATAGTTTGTGTGAGATGTTCCCAAGGTTACCCAATTGTTCCCCAACAAATTGAAATAATCATAGAGGGTTTGAATGCAATTCGAAAATCATGAAGCACGACACATTCCCAATTCCCGTCTTAGGAAACTAAATTCAATTTCGGGAAGTGGTTTAGTGAAAATGTCAGCTAGGTTTGACTTGGACTCTACATGAGAGAGTATGATGTTCCCCCTAGCTACATGATCCCTAATGAAGTGGTGTCTTACTTCAATATGTTTTGTCCTAGAATGATGGACTGGATTCTTGGTTAAGTTAATTGTGCTAATGTTATCACATAACACTTGCACACCCTTGTAACTCAATCCATAGTCCTCTAAGGTATGAATCATCCACAACAATTGTGATACACTCTCTCCCATGGCGATATATTCTGCCTCGATAGTGGAAAGAGCAACACAATGTTGCTTCCGACTCGACCAACTTACTAAGGACGAACCTAAGAATTGGCAACCCACACTTGTGCTCTTTCGGTCCAACTTACATCCAGCGTAGTCGGAATCCGTGTAGCCAATTAAATCAAATGATTCGGTACGGGGGTACCAAAGACCTACACCAATTGTGCCCTTAAGGTATCTCAAAATTCGCTTAACAGCAATTAAGTGAGATTCCTTGGCACAAACTTGATACCTAGCACACATACCCACAGCGAAAAGAATATCAGGTCGACTAGCTGTGAGGTATAGCAAACTACCTATCATGCTTCGATATTGAGTTAAATCAACCGGTTTACCACTCTCATCATTGTCTAATCTTGTGTTTGTGGTCATGGGAGTGATTACCTCTTTTGAATCACTCATATTGAATTTTCGAAGCATTTCTTGTGTATACTTTGATTGGTGCACATGGATACCATCTCGGATTTGCTTGATTTCAAGTCCAAGGAAGAAAGTCAACTCTCCCACTAGACTCATTTCAAACTCACTCTCCATGTGTCCAATGAACTCATTTAAATAGCCCTTATTGTTTGAGCCACAGATTATGTCATCGACATATACTTGGGCTACAAATATATCGTCACTATCTCTTCGTAGAAATAGTGTAGGGTCTATTTGGCCTCTAACGAAGCCCTTCTCAACTAGGAATGTCGACAACCGCTCATACCAAGCCCGGGGTGCTTGTTTAAGGCCATAAAGTGCCTTTTTAAGCTTGAACACGTGGTTTGGAAATTCGGTACTCTCAAACCCCGGAGGTTGTTCGACATAGACCTCTTCTTTAATCAAACCATTTAGAAAGGCCGATTTGACATCCATTTGATATAATTTGAAACCACGATGTGCTGCAAATGCTAGCATCAATCGGATGGACTCTAATCGTGCCACAGGAGCATAAGTCTCATCATAATCAAGGCCTTCAACTTGACTGTAGCCCTTAGCTACCAAGCGTGCCTTGTTTCTAATGATTTCTCCCTTATGGTTCAATTTGTTCTTGAAGACCCATTTGGTTCCAATAATGGAGGTTTTCTTGGGTCTAGGGACTAAGTCCCAAACTTGACTCCTCTCGAATTGACCTAGTTCATCTTGCATTGCAATGATCCAATCGGGATCATTTAATGCTTCATCAATTTTCCTAGGTTCAATTTCGGAAATTAGGGCAACTTCATTAGCCTCATTCCGGAAGAATGATCTAGTTCTAACCCCCTGATGGATGTCTCCAACAATTTGATCTTGGGGATGACTAGAGGCTAATCTAGTTTGCCTAGGAGTTGGTGGTGCTTCTTGAACAGGTTCACTAGACACAAGTTCAGCCTCAGGATCCGGCTGATCAGTGGGTTGTCTAGGTTCACCATCATCAGACTCATCACCATCAACAACACTTGGAGTTTCATTCAAACTTAGTCTCCTAAGTTCGAGTTGAACTCCTCCTACATTTTCTGATTGGTCACTTGATTTTGGAACTTCTTCAAAGACCACATCAGCAGACTCTTCAACTAATCTAGACTTCTTGTTGTAGACTCGGTAGGCCTTGCTAACGAGGGAGTACCCGACTAGTATCCCTTCATCAGCCTTTGCCGTGAACTTTCCAAGATGGTCCTTGGTGTTTAGGATGAATACCTTACAACCAAACACCCTAAGGTGTTTAACCGTAGGTGGTTTCCCAAACCAAAGTTCATGGGGAGTCTTTCCTAGAAACCTATGAATCAGGACTCTGTTTTGCACATAGCAAGCTGTATTCATAGCTTCGGCCCATAAGTAACTCGGGAGTGAGTACTCATTGAGCATGCTTCGTGTAGCCTCTTGAAGTACACGGTTCTTCCTCTCTACAACACCATTTTGTTGTGGTGTTCTAGGAGTAGAGAACTCATGCTTATAACCTCTATCTTGACAAAATTCTAAAAACCTTTGATTTTGAAATTCACCTCCATGATCACTTCTAATTGTCTTAATGGTTGATGATTTTTCATTTTCAACTCTTCTACAAAAAGAAATGAAAGTATCTAAGGTTTGGTCTGTAACGTCCCGAAAAATTCTCTTAATATTTTCTTAAAATATTAAGCATGTCTAGATAATTTTCTGAGGAACCTAGAAATATTAATGTGAACTTTGGCCTAGAAAATCCATGTTTTCTCATTTAAATTGGGAAAAAGAGCACTAATAGGCCTTATATGGGCTTTTTAGTACCAAAATTATTGGTGGATTTTAGGTGAAAATTTATATAAATATAAAGGATTTTAATAGGAAATATTAAAATAATTATGGGGGAATTTTTAGAGGATTTTCAGAATTTTGGGGAAATAAAAAGAAAAATAAAATAGAATAAGTGGGAAAAAAATTGTGCATCTACCAAGGATTGAACCTTGGACCTCTTGTACAATCATGTATGCTTTAACCAACTCACCTAGCAAGTGAATGTTATGAGGGAATGAAGTGGATATTGGTTAAGGCTTAGAAGAAGATGAAGGGTCATGGAGAGACTCTTCATTTACCTCCTTAATGGGCTATAAAGAGGGGGTTTTGGGAGTTACCTCTTCTTCCCATTACTTGCATTTTCGAAACTCCTCCTTCCCTCATCCTAGACGAACACCCAAGGAAGGGTTCTCCCTTGGAAAAGCTCCACAAGAGGTCTCATCTCCAAGATCTAAGGGGTCTTCCAAGGATACAAGGACAACGGGGTTCAAGGGTCCAAAGATCTTACCATTTCCTTCTCTTTCAAGGTTCGAAAAATCAAGAAACCTAAGATAAGACTCCCTCACCTGTGGTATAATAGTTCCTTATGATTTCCATGATTTTTAGCATGATATATTGGTTAGTTTTTGGATTTGATGTTGAAAGAAAAGAAAATCAACACCCTAGAGACCCTATGGGTTTCGGCCACAAGGTTTTAGGGTCCATAATGATGCCAAAAATCTTGATAATGTTATTTAATATTCCCTTATGATGTTTAGAGATTAAGAATAATTTTTGAGAATTTTTGGAGTACCCTAGGATACCCTAGGGTTTCGGCCAACATGAAAGAACCAAAGTCAACACCCTAGAGACCCTATGGGTTTCGGCCACAAGGTTTTAGGGTCCATAATGATGCTAAAAATCTTTATAATATTATTTAATGTTCCCTTGTGATGTTTAGAGGTTAAGTATAATTTTTGGGAATTTTTGGAGTACCCTAGGACACCCTAGGGTTTCGGCCAACATGAAAGAAACAAAATCAACACCCTAGAGACCCTATGGGTTTCGGCCACAAGGTTTTAGGGTCCATAATGATGCCAAAAATCTTGATAATGTTATTTAATATTCCCTTATGATGTTTATAGATTAAGAATAATTTTTGGGAATTTTTGGAGTACCCTAGGATACCCTAGGGTTTCGGCCAACAACAAGAACCCTTGTGTAGGGTTGGGTTTAAAACCTCAAGTGTTTGTTTTATGTATTGTCATGATATAAGGGAGATGGAGGGTATTTATGTGAATGTTTTACATGGCCTAGAGACCCTATGGACTCATTTCAAGTAAGGGCCCCAAATGTCCTTATGGTAAGGTATGGTTGGTGTATAACAATTGATTTGGGGATTTTAATGGAAATTTTTCCATGCCCCATGACCTTGAACTTTCGGCCAAGAGCAAGATTAGGGTTAAAGGATTAGGGTTGGCCTTAAGTATGGAATCAAATGTTTCCTAGGGCCTAGTATGTATGTATGGGATGTTGTTTGGGGAAGAAGTTCTATGTTAACCAAACCCTTAGTTTGTATGTCATGAATTATATGTTAAGTCATAGATGTTTAGACATGTGCCATGATTTATGAATGATATGTATGTATGCCATGTCTTATGGATGATATGCCATGTTTTATGAATAATATGCATGTATGCCATGTCTTATGAATGATACGTATGTATGCCATGATTTATGAATAGGATGTATGTAAGTCATGTTTTATGAATGAAGTTAAAGTATATGCCTTTAAGGCATAACGATGATGTTAAGTATGATGAATGAATGATGATGAATGACAAGTATGATGAATGAATGATGATGAATGAAAAAGCATTTAAAAGCATTTTATTTTATTTTATGGGCTTGTACCGGACCTAAGTAAGGTCCACGATTTTGGACTACCGATGATGCTGTCCACGGTTCGGGACTACCGATGATGCTGTCCTTATGGTTCGGGACTACCGATGAAGCTGTCCTTACCCTAGTAGGTCGAGATTAGCTACCTCGTATTTACTTAGGGATGCGCGCATATGATGAATGAATGTGGTACAAGCCAGGGCCCAATGAATGTTATGATTATGTTAAAGTATTTAAAAGCATGTTTTTAAAGATTAAGCATCCTTATATATATATATGCAATTGCCACATGCATCCATTCATGTTATGCATTATGTTATGAAAAGTATGTTTATGAAAAGTATGTTTAGGAAAAGTATGTTTATGCAAAGTATGTTCATGTTAATATATGATGCCATGATTTAATTGTGTTTATGCTAATATATGATGCCATGATTTAATTGTGTTTATGCTAATATATGATGCCATGATTTATTATGTTTATGCTAATTTAGGATGTCATGATTTTATTTATGTTCATGCTAGTTTAGGATGTCATGATTTAATTATGTTTATGCTAAGTTAGAATGTCATGATTTTATTTATGTTCATGCTAGTTTAGGATGTCATGATTTAATTATGTTTATGCTAAGTTAGGATGCCATGATTTTATTTATGTTCATGCTAGTGTAGGATGCCATGATTTAATTGTGTTATGCTAAGTTAGGATGCCATGATTTTATTTATGCTCATGCTAATCTCTGAAGTCATGATTTAATTAGGTTTATTATGTTATGTCTATGCCAAGTATTATGTCATGCTATGAAAGTTTACGATGTTTATGTCTATGATCATGCCATGACGAATGCATGCTAAGTGATGAAAAGGTTTATGTTCTAAGTAAAGCACTAAGTATGTTAATGTCTTATGTGCTCATGATTAAATGATGAATGGTTTTAGTGAGTAGGAAAGAGTCTTACTAAGCCTGTGTGCTTATAGTCTTATTTTCTTATACCACAGATCACGCAAGGGGACAGTAAGGAAGCAGCAGGAGGGCATCAAAGAATGTGTGTGATAGTGACTTGGCCAAGGAGCAATATGGTTGCTCGTCTTATGATAAAACTCTACCTTTACTATTAAGTACTTGAATGTGACTCTATGACATGATGCTAAAGTATGACATGATATGATGGTAAGTATGACATGATGCTAAGTATGACATGATATGATGCTAAGTATAAAGTTAATATGTCAAGTTTCCATGTTATGATGCTAGGAATGGTAGTAAGTGCATGTAGGTGTAAGTTTAAAGGTTTCCGCTGCATTAGGATGTCTACATGCCCTAAGTAGGTTAACGTAACGCCGCTTTATGAAAAGAAAAAAAAAAGCGGGCGTTACATGGTCCTTATATTTCAAAAAGTAGGTCCATGTATATCTAGTGAAATCATCAATAATCACAAAGCAATACCTACTTCCATTCAATGATATGATAGTACTACAATCAAATTGATCCATGTGAAGTAAATCTAAAGCATTGGAAGTACTCACAGTGCTTTTACCTTTATGTGCAGATTTTGTTTGCTTACCCATTTGACATGCATCACAAAGTCTATCTTTCTCATACTTGATGCTTGGTAAGCCTCGGACTAGTCCCTTGTTGGCCAACTTCCGGATGTTCTTCATGTTCACATGTGCTAACCTCCGGTGCCAAAGGGTGGACTCTTCTTCTTTTGACATGAGACACTTAGCAGAAGCATTAGTAGCACTTTTAAATGAAACTTGATAAATATTTCTACTCTTGCTCCTACTAGTACCGTGTCCAAGGTGTCATTTTGTCTAACTAGACATTGACTTGGTTGGAAGTCAATTGTGTAACCCGTGTCACACAATTGACTGACACTTAGGAGATTAAATTTCATCCCCTTGACTAGAAGGACATTTGAGATTCTAAGACATTCGGATATTTGAATGTCTCCTATTCCTATGACCTTAAGACTACCATTGTTACCAAATGATACATTACCTCTACTTTTCTTGTGAAGTGTGGTAAACAATGATCTATCCCCGGTCATGTGTTTGGAGCATCCACTATCAACGAACCAAGTTGATAGGTGCTCCCCCTCAATCATAACCTACACAATTCGAAAAATAGAAGTTTTAGGTACCCAAACCTTGGGACCTAAAGCACCAACTAAACATGACTTAGGCACCCATGCCTTGACAACTTTCTTTTGAGTTTTGGGTGTCCTAGATTGTCTCATGTCAGTCCTAGACATGAGAGACACAAATGAGGGTTCTTTAGGGCAGTAACCAATACCGGCCCTATTGTAGACTGCCCTTTGGGCATTTAGAATCATATCTAGGGTCTTAGAGCTAGTTGAGAACTTCCCAAGAATATTCTTGAGCTTCTCAACCTCACTCTTCAAAGATTGGTTTTCCTTTACTAACAAGTTATCATGCAAGTCATTTACTTCCTCCACCTTAGAGGATTTCAAATTTTCAATTTCATGTTTCAATGATTTGATTTCATCTTCTAGCAATTCGACATGCAAATCATCAATGTTATCATCTCTAGAAGCCTTCAATTGATCAATTTCTACTTGCAATGCCTTAACTTTATTCTTGGACTTTTTAAGCATACTAGTTAAACATGCAATTGCCCTATAACACTTTTCGAGCTCGGGAGAAGTTACCTCTTCATCATCCGAAGATGATGAAGCCGCGTTTGAGGAGCTCGAAGAATCATCACTGCTCTCCTCTCCAAGAGCCATGAGTGCCACTTGCCTTGTGCTCTTCTCCTCCTTTTCTTCATCGGATGAGCTAGAGGATGACTCATCCCAAGAGGCCTTCAAGGCTTTCTTCTTCTTCTTGAATTTCTCTTCTTTTCATCAATTGAATGAAGCCTCCAGAGATTCCAGCTTTCTTCTCGACCTTTTCATCAATTGAATGAAGCTCATTGAGGACTTCCTTGAAACGACTATGAAGCTCACTTACCGACTCATTCTCTTTCATGGAGAGATTTTGAAGTTGGTTGAGGAACAAATCCCTCTTTGCGATTCTAGAGTCACGGATGCCTTCGTGAAGCTCAATGAGTTTGTTCCACAGGTCCTTGGCACTTGTGAAAGGACCAACTTTGATGAGTTGATCTTTGTTCATGCCACATTGTAGAGTGACAACCGCCTTCGCGTCGGCTTCACTCTTTAGTGTTTGTTCGGCAGTCCACCGTGAAGACTCGAGTTCTTTGCCTTCGTCATCCTTAGGAGGAATGAATCTCTCCTTCACCGCGAACCAAGTATGGATATCCATCTTCAAATAGTATTCCATCTTTGATCTCCAATACTGAAAGTCGGCGCCATCAAAGAATGGAGGTCAGGTGGTGGAGAAGCCTTCTCTCAAAGTCATCTTGTTGATAACTCTTGTATGTTAAGCCGTAAACAGAGCCCCAAGCTCTGATACAACTTGTTGGTGACGAGATGGCTAGAGAGGGGGGGGGTGAATATAGCCAATCACTTTTTCTTCGAGAAGTTAGCAAGTTTCTGCACTCGAAGTTGTTAGTAGCACAGCGAAAGTATGGAAGACAGAATGTGCAGAAACTAAAACAGAAAACTAACTACCAAGATTAGCAAGATCGCTAACAAGGAGATTTTACAAGGTTCGGGGATAACCTGCCCCTACTCCTTGGCGTGCCCTTAAGATGGGCGATCCCTTGATCGTCGGCAGATCAAGCCCCGGTTAACATCGGATAAAACAGCAACCTCCTTCTCGGTGGAGAAACCTCTCCACAGTGTGTTTCAAACAAGGATATAGTTTAAGCACAAAGAAACAACAAGAAGGATCTTACTCAAACACTTAGCAAGGATAAAAACACAGCAAGCTTCCCTGAGCTCCACCCAGTGGCGATCTCACGCAAGAACCCTTCTTCGTGTCTTCCCACTGTCGGACTCCAAGCTTCTTGTTTTCTCCTTCAAGCGCTCAAGTAATGGATGATTGCTTTTTGATCGCTTGCTCAGAATGATCGAAACTTCTCTAACACAGCAAACAGTTGTGGAGAACTTAAGGCGGCAAGAACTCAAAACACAAGCTGTAGAACTTTTGAACTCTGCTTCACCGAAGCTGTCTCCCGTTCCTTTTGTTTCTCCACTAAGCATCAAGTGACCTCATCTCCAGCAGCCTCCAGCTGCCTCACTGCCAACGCCAGCTACACTGAACCCTTACTGAACTTCCTGAGCTCCCTCAGCCAAGCTTCAGTCAGCGGCTTCAGTCCTGCAGCTCCAGCCGTTGCAACCTGAGATGAGAAATGGACAAACCTGCTCCAAGGAAAGCCTCCATTGACTTCTCCTTGAGTGTTTGAATCCTCCCCTGTCACCTGCAGCTTAATCAGACTGTTAGAGCAGTATATCACACAGTAAATCAAGTATCAGAGGCAAACATCAGCGAATCGGATACGGTCAGACGGGATCAGAGCGTCTGACAGTGCAATTTGAATTAAAGTGATCGGTCACCCGACCGATCAGAGAGACTCCTGATCGGTCACCAGACCGATCAGGCTAGGTCAAAACCGATCAGGCTCCGTCCTGATCGGTCCCCAACGCTCAATCAGAAATCGCGATTTCTTTGTGACTTCTCCTGAATCGATCACCGGACCGATCCCAGGTTGTGGATCGATCACCCGAACGATCCACCCCTTTCTTGGGCGATTTCTAAGCTTCGCAGTCCAGACCTCCTGATCGGTCATCAGACCGATCAGGCAGCCTCCTGATCGGTCACCAGACTGATCAGATCATGACCAGACCGATCAGGCTAGAGCCTGATCGATCATAGTGAAGAACCTACGATGCTGGATCGTTCTCCGGAACGATCTGCACAGTGATCCTGATCAGTCTTCAGACCGATCAGGTTCAAATCAGCAAGGGAACTCAACCTCAATTGTTCGCTCCCTGATCGGTCACCCGACCGATCAGGAGCCAAGCAGTAGGTGAAACACACACTCCCTGATCGGTCACCGGATCGATCAGGAGCAGTACAGTAGGTTCCCAACCTCACTGTGTGCTCCCTGATCGGTCACCAGACCGATCAGTCGTTGCTGGATCGGTCACCAGATCGATCCACAACAGGGCAGCGTGCCAGCTTCCCTGACCGATCACCAGACCGATCCAGGGACGTAAACTTAGCCCTCCAAGCTAAGTTCTCTTCCACCTTAGCCCTCCAAGCCAAGGATTTTCACCTAACCCTCCAAGTTGGGAATTTGCACCTAACCCTCCAAGTTAGGACTTTTCACCTAGCCCTTCAAGCTAGGACTTTTCACCTAGCCCTCCAAACTAGGACTTTTCACCCAACTCTTCCGGATTAGGACTTTCCAAACCTAGCCCTCCAAGTTAGGACCTGACCCTCCAAGCCAGGACTTTTTCACCTAATTCTCCAGGATGGGAATTTGCACCTAACCCTCCAAGTTAGGACTTTTCACCTAGCCCTCCAAGCTAGGACTTTTCAACACCTAACCCTCCAGGTTAGGATTTTCCAGCACCTAGACCTCCAGACTAGGATTTTCAACACCTAACCCTCCAGGTTAGGATTTTCCAACACCTAGCCCTCCAGACTAGGATTTTCCATATCATGCCTGATCCCCGATCAGGACTTAATCATAATCAATAATCATCCACCTAAACTTAAATCGGTGTCAACACCAAAACAACAATCAGGGCCAGACTGCATCAACATTCTGGACTCCCTGAGCTTCCCTCAGACCAGCCCCAGTCAGCAGCTCCAGCGGCGCCAATGTCCGTTGCAACCTGAGATGGAAAACAGACAAACCTGCTCCAAGGAAAGACCTCCATTGACTCTCCTTGAGTGTTTGAATCCTTCCCTGTCACCTGCAGCTCAATCAGAGTGTTAGCACAGCATATCAAGCAGAAAATCGTGTATCAGATGTTAAGCGCAGAGTATCGGATACGTTCAGACGCGATCAGAGCGTTTGACAGTGCATTTTGAATTAAAGTGATCGGTCACCGGACCGATCCAGTGCTTGTGGGTCAGTCACCAGACCGATCCACCGCTTTGCTGGGACCTCCCAGCTCTTGAGGTGACACAAGCCTGATCGGTCACCAGACCGATCAGAGTGAAGCCTGATCGGTCACCAGACCGATCAGAGTGAAGCCTGATCGGTCACCAGACCGATCAGGTAGCTCCCTGTCCGATCAGGCTCAAGCCTGATTGATCCACGTCTGAGTGAACAGTAACCGTGGAAATCAAATCCTAAGTCTTTGATCGGTCACCAGACCGTTCAGGAGCTGATCAGCGGGGGAACTCAACTCACTGAGTGCTCCCTGATCGGTCAACAGACAGATCAGAAGCAAAGCAGTGAGGAAGCTGCCTGCTCCCTGATCGGTCATCGGACCGATCAGGAGCCAAGCAACGAGGCAGCGGCCTGCTCCCTGATCGGTCACCAGACCGATCAGGAGCCACACAGTAGGTTCCCAACCTCACTGTGCGCTCCCTGATCAGTCACCAGACCGATCAGTCATTGCTGGATCGGTCACCAGACCGATCCACGAAGGAGCAGCGTGTCAACTTCCCTGATCGGTCACCAGACCGATCCAGGGACCCAAACCCAACCCTCCAAGCTAGGGTTTCATCCAACCTAGCCCTCCAAGCTAGGACTTCTTCACCTAACCCTCCATGTTGGGAATTTTCACCTAACCCTCCAAGTTAGGACTTTTCACCTAGCCCTCCAAGCTAGGACTTTTCACCCAACTCTTCCGAATTAGGACTTTTCCAAACCTAGCCCTCCAAGCTAGGACCTGACCCTCCAAACCTGGACTTTTTCACCTAACCCTCCAAGTTGGGAATTTTCACCTAACCCTCTAAGTTAGGACTTTTCACCTAGCCCTCCAAGCTAGGAATTTTCACCCAACCCTTCCGAATTAGGACTTTTCAACACCTAACCCTCCAAACTAGGATTTTCCTCACCTAACCCTCCATGTTAGGATTTTCCAACACCTAGCCCTCCAAGCTAGGATTTTCCATACCATGCCTAATCCCCGATCATGATTTAACCATAATCATAATCATCAACCTAAACTAAAATCGGTGTGAACACCAAAACAACAATCAGAGTCAGACTGCATCAACACAATATTCTTATTCATGGGGGGACGCTTGAAACTGTCGCCACCTGTATTAAGTGTATCATTATCGTCGTTAATGATAGACTTCTCCTCATTCGTTCTCTCTTTCCCTAGTTGGTCTCGGGCTCCGCTCTCCGAGTTGAGCTTAGGAACTCTCAATGCCCGAGCTGGTTCGAAGCACACCTCTCTTGAGGTGGTCTCGGGAACCCCAGCCCGAGTTGGTCTTGGGTACTCTTTGCCCAAGCTGACCTCGGACATTTTCCTCTCGAGTTGGTCTCGGACACTTCTTTCCTGCCCTTGTACTCAAGCAACATAGTTTCCTTGAGCCACGTGTCTAGTACAAGCTAACATCCTAATCATAAATAATTAATCAAATTTGAATAAAAAACTAGATGATATATAAATGATCAGATTCAAATTTATAAAAAGAAATTCAAATTGAACTTGAATAATTATTTCAAGGATTTAATTTATTTTAAACTCATTGGATTTAACTTATTATATATCTAACAAATTTGAACACCGTATAATTTGAATCTTTATTGTCCTATCAATAATCGTAGATGTCATATTGGGGAGGATGTAGTTTCACAAGAACACAAACGGGAAAACATTTTTTTTTTACAAAAAGTTTTTTAATGTTATGGTTCTCATTATCTGCAAAGAATGGTTTATTTGTTTTAGACATTGACGAGAATTTTAGTGATGAACATATAATTCTCTCTCTTTATCCTTGAACGAGCGACGATATTGGCCGCGTAGGCCGCGGGGCCGCGATCTTCGTTCAGCTCCTTTGACCCTCCTACGCAGTGGATCATGATAAATGCTCGCCTCAGCGTCAGGCTTCAAGCACATTCCTCCCCATTTGCTCTTCATTTCTGTAGCAGCAAACGAGATTAATTACAATGTATATCTGTCCTGTTTCCATTCATCATCATCATCTTCTTCTCCTTCTTCCGTGTTAATTAATTAATTCCTTTCCTTCTAATTAAATTTATTGCAGCAGCTAAAAAATGGCAGAAGGCGAAGATATCCAGCCCCTCGTGTGTGACAACGGAACTGGCATGGTCAAGGTACGTGGTACAACTTGAAGCTCGATCGATCGATTTTTTAATTGATCGAGTTCGATCGATCCTCTGCTTTAAATTTTGTACGTCTCAGGCTGGTTTTGCTGGAGACGACGCTCCAAGGGCTGTTTTCCCTAGCATCGTCGGCCGGCCGCGCCACACCGGCGTGATGGTCGGCATGGGACAGAAGGACGCGTACGTCGGAGACGAAGCTCAGTCGAAACGAGGCATTTTGACGCTCAAGTACCCGATCGAGCACGGCATCGTCAACAACTGGGACGACATGGAGAAGATCTGGCACCACACTTTCTACAACGAGCTCCGCGTGGCGCCGGAGGAGCACCCGATTCTGCTCACCGAGGCGCCGCTGAACCCCAAGGCCAACCGCGAGAAGATGACCCAGATCATGTTCGAGACCTTCAACGCTCCGGCGATGTACGTCGCCATCCAGGCCGTGCTGTCCCTCTACGCCAGTGGCCGAACCACGGGTATCGTGCTGGATTCCGGCGACGGCGTGAGCCACACCGTGCCCATCTACGAAGGCTACGCGCTCCCGCACGCGATCCTTCGCCTGGACCTCGCCGGCCGCGACCTGACCGACGCTCTGATGAAGATCCTGACGGAGCGCGGCTACTCCTTCACGACGTCGGCGGAGCGCGAAATTGTCCGGGACATCAAGGAAAAGCTGGCGTACATCGCGCTGGACTACGAGCAGGAGCTGGAGATGGGAAAGACCAGCTCGTCCCTGGAGAAGAACTACGAGCTGCCCGACGGGCAAGTGATCACCATCGGGGCGGAGCGGTTCCGCTGCCCGGAGGTGCTTTTCCAGCCGTCGATGATCGGGATGGAAGCCGCCGGGATCCACGAGACCACCTACAACTCGATCATGAAGTGCGATGTGGACATCAGGAAGGATCTGTACGGCAACATCGTGCTCAGCGGCGGGACGACCATGTTCGCCGGGATCGCTGACAGGATGAGCAAGGAGATCACCGCACTGGCGCCGAGCAGCATGAAGATCAAGGTGGTGGCGCCGCCGGAGAGGAAGTACAGCGTGTGGATCGGAGGATCCATCCTGGCTTCTCTAAGCACTTTCCAACAGGTACGTACTCATTTATTTTCCATTTTATTTCTAATTATGATGTTGAATTTCAAAAATCAAAACTACATTAGCTATGTGTTCTTCATCTATCCATGACAGATGTGGATCGCAAAGGCAGAGTACGATGAATCTGGGCCTTCCATTGTTCACAGGAAATGCTTTTAAGTCTAGTTGTTGTCGTCGTTCCACAACACAAACTACTCGCTGGGATGGATCAGAGGCATTACTCGGATCTTCAACTGAATTAACCGTCGAGTAGATGCTATATATTATTTTTTTGCTTGATTATTATTTTCTTTTCCACGCTTATCGTATTGGAGGAACATGGCTAATAATTAAATTCGCGCCAGAACAATTGATGGGATGGTGTTTTTTTATTGTATTAATTTTTGTTAAGTGCCACTGAAATAATAATACTTTAATTATGTTATTCTCGACTGGTTGATTTTTATTTTCCTCCTTCAATTTTATTTTATAGTTCAGGACGATTGTGAAATAACAAATTTATACGTGTCCTCGGAAACAAAATTCCTTTCGCCTTCCAATGCGGTCGATTATTAATTAATTTTATAATTTTTTTCATATAATATGGAAATAAATTATGAAAAATATTTGAATCCCATGATTTTAAATTTTTTTCATCGTATCTTGGAGTGAGAAGCCTCCGTCGCTTTCATTGGTCCACCTGCACTTGCAGAGTTAAATTAAACACGGCATTAATATGTTTTGTCATTTTTTTGTTTTAAAAATAAAAATATATAATTATAATTATATATTAATTAAAGATATTAATTTTATTAAACCAATTTAATTTCTTTTACCTAAAACCTAATAAATTTCTTGTTCGTCTCCTTCCCTCTTCACAGCAAAGAAGCAATAGCTAGCAATTTACCGAACTATGCAAGAAATATTTCAAAAAACCTAAATCATCTAAGTAACTTTGAAAATTTCGAAATCACGTATTCCTTTCCCATTATACCCCTCATCTTTCCGCGTCACCATCCAAACCAAAAAAATTCATCTCGAACTATTTTTTTCTTTTCCCCTTAAAAAACTCTCGCACCTATGGAGATGGTGAAGCCGAAGATCCTTCGTCTAGCCGAAGATCCTTCGTCTGAAGGCCTCCTCAGTCGGCAACACTTCTTGGGCGTTTATATCCGTATCCACGTGCGCAAGGGTGATAAGATCTCCCAAATATATGCTATCTGCTAGAGCGTCGCCAAGGTCCTCATCGCTTGCCATCAGAAGTACGTCAACAAACATCGTCAATACCTTCTAGATATGTTATCCCGGTTCTACCTCAGGCCGAAGGTGACTACCACCACTACCTTGCCGAGTTCAAGACTAGAAGGATGCCTTCGAGTTCACCCTCATCGCTTATAAATCCGCCCAAGTTTTTATTCGATGTTCTTCTACGTGATCTTAAACTCACCCGATCATGTTTGCAACCTTGCAAAGTAGGTAAGCAATGAATCCCTTTATCCAAACCAAATTCTAGTCCCTCCTTGACTTTCCATCTGTGATCTGAAAGTATATTTCTTCTCTTCCATACTATCCTTTTAGTTCTCGGTGTGTGTGAATTTTGGAACCCAGTGGATATTTTCTTTAGATAAGTATGTAATATTTGGAAGTTATCTTAGGATTTTTTTTTTGACTTGGTACTAAATTTCAATATGCCTATGGAAAGTATGTGTTTAAGGTTTCTTTGCTTTTAAACATGTTTTGGCTTGGTTATTCGATGGTTTATTCTATGGAGCCATGGAAACTATATTTTTCTTGACCTCACTTCTATTTATTGACTACCTCTAATTCAACAAAAAAGACTACTTGTTACGTATTACTATTCGTGAATTGATATTGTAATACCTGTTAGGATCTTACCGTTTGCTAGAGGGGGGGATGAATAACAATTTTTCGATCTTTCTTCCTACAAATATTAGTGCGCAAGCGGAATAATAAAAACTAAAACTAACAAACACGAAGAACAGACCGATTTACGTGGTTCGGATATGAAACTGCTACTCCACGACTGTCCGTAAGGTGGACGATCCCGATCCTTCGGTGGATGATTCCCCGGAGCACCTCTGGCTATCTTTTGTCGCTCCTTGTGGGTGAAGATACCTGACCACAACCCTTGGACAATCCCTGAGCACTAGTAGGCTACTAACAAGCTCTAACCAAGCTAGTTTTGCCAAAAAGAAACAGCCATAAATGAGCTCCCTTAAATAGAGCTCGAGGCTGATTTGACCGTTACCAGTCAACTGGTCCAGTACCAGTCGACTGGTCAAATTCGAATGACAATTCAAATTCTGGTCACCATCAGTCGACTGGTCCTGGACCAGTCAACTGATCTTTCTGTGAACCTTATCAGTCGACTGGTCCACTCCCTAAGTCTAGGGTTACCCTTCCTAAGTACATTTCTCTCAGCACTCGACCTTTCACGACTTAGCCTCCGAGTACAATTCCCTCAACACTCGAAACCTCACGACCTGGTTGACTCTTCATCCAGCAGCCTCGATCTATTGTCTTCAAGCCCTTTTCGACTTTGGCTCCCGTCCCTCAGATGCGCACACAAGCTCTCGGCTTGCCTCCATGTCATCCTTCACGCATGTCTCGAAGTCCGCTTCCCTCAGCTCATCGTTCCTGCTCCAGCAGCTTCGACCTGTTGCTTTCAAGCCCTCTTCGACTTTGGCCCTCGTCCCTTAGATGTGCACACAAGCCCTCGGCTTGCCTCCATGCCATCCTTCACATATGCCTCGAAGTCCGCTTCCTTCAGCTCATCGTCCCTGCCATGTGCATGGTCCCTCGGATGCGCACACAAGCTCACGGCTTGCCTCCATGCTACCCTTCACCGTACCTGAAGACGTCCAACCAAGTCTATGTATATTCTGCAAATCTGCACACTCACATACACATATTAGATCAACATGAAATCATAACTTAATCATATTGATACACATATCAAAACACACGATTCTCCTGATCATACTTGGGCTGATTGCCCCAACAATACCCTCATGTTTATGTGTTTATTCATCTCAAGTAATTTCAATACCCCTCGTTGACTTGATCCATGTTCAATTTGAATCTACTATCTTTTTACTTTAAACTGTTTTCACTCTTTGCTCCATGATCAAAAGCAATTTAGACAATTAGGAACTCCATCAGCCGATTTTGACACTCTATCAGCCAGTTTTAGTCAAAATTGGCCTAAAAAATTAGAAAATTTAATATCTTAATAAAGAGGAGAGATCAAAGATCTTAAATAGGGTGTGTTTGAGTGATCATCATCTTTCTATAAAATTTAATATTTAGATTTAAGAAAATGCAACACAAAATCAAATAGATTCAATTGGAATTGAATTTCAGTCGACTAGTGTAAGGAAAAATGATCACAGATGCTAATCAATTCGACTAAAATTGAATTCCAATTAACTGATGTATCGAAAATTTAGCACAGAAGATAAACGATTCGATTGAAATTCAATTCCAATTGACTGGTGTAAGGGAAATTCTACATAGCAGCTAACCGATTCAATTGGAATTCAATTCCAGTCAATTGGTGTAAGGTAATTATGGCATAGAAGTTAATCGATTCAACTGGAATTAAATTCCAGTCGACTTGTGTAAGGAAAATTTGACATAGAAAATATTCGATTTGACTAGAATTTAATACAATGTATGTAGGAGAGATCAAGTATCTCAAATATTATATTTTTGAGTGATCATCATCTTCTTATAAAATTTATTGGTGTTTGTAGTTCATATATATGGTGTATAGTAATGATGCTCTTAATACAGTGTATCGCAATTATGTTTTAAGGAATGGATACATTTAGAGGACCTGTTTAAGAGCACATGATCTAATTTCATGTCAATTTAAGGTCGTTTGGTCTAGAACCACTTTTAACCAAAACCGCCTGTGGACTTAGGTCGTTCTAAAAATAAAAATTTTATATCTTCAAAAAGAGGGGAGCTAAAGGATCTCTAATATGGTGTAGTTTAGTGATTATTATCATCGTATCATTTATATTTAAATTGTTATATGTATATTTAGATTATTATATACATGTCTTGCCTGAATCGTGTACAAAAATTTATTTCTCGCAATCTGGTGTATCATAATAATGATTGAGGGCTTGGATGTTAGTAGAAGCCGTAGAGTCAATTATGTGATGATTGACTAGGGATTTTTTGTATCATATTATATCATTAATAAAGGCATGTTTGGTTATTATACTTTATACTCGTGCCAAATAACTAAGTATAATAATATTCTTAGGTAGTAGGTTCTTATCTACATCATATCGATTGGTTGAATCGATAGTAAGATGATGTAGAGAACACTACACTAAACCATTCCTAGTCAAGCATTAATATTCAAGGACAATATTAATGCATGGAGACTAGCATGTAGGTCAATAGATGACTTGAGCTCACAAGTCATGAATATGTGATATCAAGTTGACACATAGGTATACATTAGAGAATGTGTACTGAATTGACCCGTCATGAGAAAGTTTCATAGATTGTCATATGAGTGTCATAAACTTTCTCATGTGACTATTAGTATGAATAGTCCTTAGACCTGAAGTCACTATGGTTTCCTATATAAGGAGTTATGTACTTTGGTATCGTCAAACGTCACCCGTAACAGGGTGGACTATAAAGGCGATCACTGGGTATATAATGAATTATGTGGAGGGATGTGAGTGATGTAGAAGGGATCTATCCCTCCCATATGACGGGAGTGATATCTGTGGGTCCATTGATCTAGTAAGACTGCTAAAACGCATGACCATGCTCAAATGAGTCAATATGAGATATTGAGCTCATTTGTTTGAGTGAGTCTACTTGGGGATCAAGAAACACAAAGATTGATCGAGGATGACACAGTCTATGCCTCATTGGTCAATCTAGATATCAAGGATAGAAGGACAAGGTCATACATTATCCTAGTCACGGAGGTTAAGTCGGATCTCGACTTTCTTGTTACTTGGGTATCAATGATGCATTACTAGATGCCGCTCATTGCTTATGTGTCTAAAGCGGTTTAGACACATTGCCAACATTACAAGAACCTATTGGGTCACACACTAAGGACACGATGCTTTGGTGATTAATTGATCTTAGTTTGACTAAGATTTAATCCGAATTGGATTGATTGAGTTAGACTCAAGTGAATTCAATTGGATTATAGGATTGAGGTCTAATTTGAGTTAGACTCATTTAGATTAGACTAAACCACATTTGGATGAGATATTAATTATTTAAAATGTTTAATAAATTTATAATAGAGGAGGATGAAAAGATTCTTTTCATTTAATGGAAAGAAGTTGAAGAGTCACATGAGAAGATGTGCTCTTTATTGACTTTAATGAAGGGAAACTAAAGGGACAAAAAACTCTTCATATTTATGGGATGAGTATAAAAGAGTTTTCTTGTCATTTGGATGAAGCTAAGTCTTTTTCTTCCTCTCTTCCTCCTCTTCTCCCTCTTTGGCCGAAACCCCACTTGGGGTTCTTAGTGTCTCTGCGAACTACCTCAAGTTGCTAGCACAACTAAGGTAGTTCTTCTCCGAAGTTGAGAGATTGTGTTCGTGTGGATATGCATAGAGGCACGGACGATTGAACATGCAAGAGATCCGGTGTACCTAGGACGAGCGGGATAAACGAAAGGGCACACATCAAAGGTATATCTATAAGATAAGTAGCTATAGATCGACTTTGTATGAGTTTTTTTTCGCACGGATCGTTCGAGGGATTTTGTTTCCGCTGCGTTTTTTTTGTTTATGTCACCGGAAGATCCCTACATTGGACACATTTAGGAGAAGTATTCGAACACATAGAACCTGGTTACATATCAATTCGAGGTTAAATATTTTCCCAAACACTCAATAAAAATACAACTATCATAAAACATTTTCCAAATAAAAGAATAAGATCATTTTATAACACGTCAAATATTAATTTACAATAGACAAAATATAATATTTCAACGGTAACAAGAATCCAATAACAACAAGAATTTAGGCACCTTAATTTCCAACCAAAGGAACATGATATAGAAGGTTGTTGAATCTGACTATTGGCAATAATAAGGGTATTGAATCCAGCTATATCCTTTAAGACAAAATAATTTCCAAATCAAAATACAAAAACAACAAAATAAATATCAATTTAGAAAAAATATAATACAAAGTTTTAATAACAACAATAATAATTTAATAATATTAAGGATTTAAATATTAATTTTTCACCCCAAAGAACAATAATCTTTTATACTGACACAATAAAAAATGCTACAATGATGAAAAAAATTTTCAGACTCTTATACCGCACTTGCCATATTTCTATAGTTCTTTAAGCCAAAAAAGAATTTAACTAAGTTGTTTGTTATGCATCAATCACTAGGAAGCTTCCAATGTCAAAGGAAACCTTCGAATAGGTTTGCTAGCATGAAAAGATAATAAAAATATGTCCAGGACTACTGTAAAAGAGATAAACAAACAAATAAAAAAAATGAGATATGACTAATCAAATCAACACCAGTTAAAATTAATGGTTTGTCATACACTAGAAAAAACATGAGCACATGTAATTCAATTAGGAGGAAATCGACAAATTGATAATTCTAACCACTATATATAATACTATCAAAGTCTATTGCAACAAAGAAAAACATTATCAACACTACATAAACATTAATTTTAGATAATCCCGGTTTGTATGTGCAACTAAATTGCTTTTGATCATGGAGCAATGAGTGAAAAATAATTTGAAGTAAAAAGACAGTAGATTCTCATTGAGCATGGATCAAGTAAACAAGGGGTATTAAAATTACTTAGGGATGAATAAACACATAAACATTAGGGTATTACAATATCAATTCACGAATAATAATGTGTAACAAGTAGTCTTTTTTGTTGAATTAGCGACAGACAGTAAATAAAAGTGAGGTCAAGAAACATATAGTTTCCATGATTCTATAGAACAAACTATCAAATAACCAAAGCCAAAACATGTCTAGAAGTAAAGAAACCTCAAACACAGAGTTTCCAGAGGCGTACTTAAGAAATAAATTACTAAGATAGCTTCGAAATATTACATACTTATCTAAAGTAAATATCCACTTAGTTTCAAAATTCATACATATCGAGAACTAAAACGATAACTTGCAAGAGAAGAAACATACTTTCAGACCACAGATAGAAAGCCAAGGAGGGACTAGAATTTGATTTGTATCAAAGAGATTCATTGCTTACTTGCTTCGCAAGGTTGCAGACATGATATGGCGAGTTTTAGATCACATAGAAGAACACCGAGTAAAGACTTGGTCGGACTTGTAGGCGGTGAGGGTGAACTGGGAGACATCCTTTTGGTTATCGCCAATCTTGAACTCAGCAAGGTAGAGATGGTAGTCACCTTGGCGACGAGGACCAGCAAGGTAGCGACGAGGACCTTGACGATGCTCTTGCAGATAGCATATATCTGGGAGATCTTACCACCCTTGCACACACGGATGCAAATATCAACACCCATGAAGTGCAGTCAGTAGAGGAAGCCTTCAAGCAAAGGATCTCCGGCATCACCATCTCGATAGGCACTACTAGGGGGTTTTTAAGGGGAAAAGGAAAAAATAGTTCGGGTTGTATTTTTTTGGTTTAGATTGTGGCGCGGAAGAGGAAGGATATAATGGGAAAGGGATACACGATTTCAAAATTTTCAAAGTCATTTATGTGATTTAGGTATTTAGAAATCTTTTCTGCGTAAATTACTCCTATTCGATTAAAAAGATATAAGGCAACGACTCGGGTCGCTTGTTTTGCTTGGTGAGACATTTACGTGGCAACCTCTCGAGAGGCTGCTATAGCATCAAATAGCGACGCAACAGCCACCTAGCCAGATTGTGACGCGGTGCTACCCCATCAATTGTGACTGTAATGGTAAAACGATTATTATATATTATTATTAATTATATTAAATTAATATCTGTTAGTTGAGGCATGAGAGTTGTGGTAGTTGGCTACGGTGGCTACGACGACCCAACAATCGTCAAGTCTATTATAAAGGATCTGGATATTGGATAAAAGACCTTTTCAATTTATTAGTTGCAATAAGATTTGGGCAAAAAATTAAAAGGACTTTATTGATGCCCTAGAGAGACAGTGTAGGGAGTAAGACACTTACGGGTACTTAAGAGCATCATGAATAGTTTGTAGGATGAAGCATACATGTACTCAATTTTGGAGAAAAATTATGGAAAATGGCACAATGTATGATTACCCAAGAAGGATTGGTGACTCCCATTGGCAGAGCGGCCGTATTTGCGGCCCACAATTCTAGTATCCAATTGGAGCATAACGGACTACAACGATGAGTTTATTGTGGAGATCAATTATTGGTTGTCTTCAACGCAAGTACTTGCTTGAATGAATTTATCTCGATGATTAGTTGATAAAATAATATCTTTTTAGTAATTTTTTAAATATAGGGTGATGATAATAAAGATAAAACGGGTAAAAATCTTAAGGGCACTCCATTTTGTTTAGAATCATCAAAGAACATCTCACCCCCCAACAAATAATTACCCAACTGCTCTCCAATACATTGTTCCCATATTATTATTAACTCTTGTCATCCAATCCCATCAACCAAGTCCCCTTAGCCAGTTGTATAAATAAGATAAATTCATATTATAGTAACTACAAACCACAACTGCTACGGTAGTTATAGCAATTACCATTCGTAACTACGCTCGAGGCTATGTGTAGCGGAAGGGAGTCAAGTTGTCACTCAAGCACTCACAGTTTGATCCCCAACTACAACCCATATGTAGGATTTTTTTTCTTCTAAATGGAACACGCAACCACAGGTTGCTAGGCTTCTGGGCTGTCCGCCGTGAGCACTTTTTGATTTATCCTAGCGTTGGTTAGTGGGAAACTTCCGTGTCCCAAGTTCGATTTTACTTGGTTCATCATTTACTTCCATGGGGTTTGACGCCCCAAGTTCGGTGTTACCTAGTTTGTCAATTTTTTATATGTAATTGAACAAGACAAATCTATTTTGTAGCAATTATAAAATCGTAATTGCTACAATATTTTAGCAACTATGGTTTTGTGACTGCTATATCATAAATGTTCTTTAAACAAGATAAGTGTGTTATAGTAGCTATAAAATAGAAGTTGAATGTTGTTAAATATATGAAATATATTTGACACTATATATATATATTTTAAAAATGATGAACTAAGTAACACCAAATCTAAGGTGACCAGTTTGGCCCTACGAAATTTTCTCACAAGCCATTGAAGTAAATCGGAAAGTGGGGGTGACCGATCCGACTCTACAAAATTTTTCCACCAACCATCAGGATAAATCGAAAAGCACTCACGACAGACAACCAAGAAGTCTAACATCCTGTGGCTGAGCGTCTTATTTGGTGAGAAAATTCTTACAAAATATACCATAGTTAAAGATTAAATTGTAAGTATCTGAGTGACAATTTAATACTTTCTCGTTGCACCCTAACTTCAAGGATATAATAATAATAATAAAAATAATAATAATAAATCCTAATTGCTATAATATAAATATTATTGAATAGTCAAATTGTTCTCAGGTCAAAACTTTCTTATATTGTATTTAATGCAGATAAGTAGGGAGTGCAATGATAGGATATGAAAAACATCCTTGTTTATTATTTTTATCCCCATATCTATTCTTATATTTTATCATGTATTTAATTTTCATACTCGTCGGAGGATTAAATATCCATATCCTACCCATCATTCTATTACTATCTACCATTCTTTTTTAAAAAATAAATTATTTTTATATATTGTCTACTTTTCTTTGTCTCACGCTTCTTGGATTGGATAACATGGAAAAGAAAATGAGATACATGTTAGTGACCAGATAAAGAGACAAACTAAGTTTTTTTTTATTCAATGTGAGATGCGGGCTAAAGTTTTTTCTTTCCTAATAAAAAATGAATATATAGAAAGAAAGAAAGAGAGAGAGAGAATAGATTTGGTGCGGACTCGTCGTTGTGCACCTGTGCACGATTCGACTAGAGGAGCCTCCAATGCAATTGGAGGTGCCTCAAGTAATTTTTTTTTTAAATGTTGAGGCGCCTCCCATGCATGGCAAGGATATATTTGATTTTTTAAAATAATTATTTCCTCACATAAATCCTAATTATATATAACATATCACGTGAACATCTAAACAATTTTATTTTGAACACTATAACCTACAAGGAAAGACTGAACCTTAGAGAAAAAAATCTTATTAGCTTAAACCTTCTATAACCTAACCCCTAAATTCTAAAATCTTAAACACTACATGCATATAATATACCCTGTAAAAATCTAAATTTTTTTATTTTGAACACTATACTATAATCAAGATGGAAGACTGAACCCTAGAGGAAAAATTTTATTGACTTAAACCTATTATAACCTAACGACTAAATCCAGAATCAGTCCTGAGCCAGGGTCCTGCCCAGGGCCCAATTCTTAATATATATATATATATATCACAAACTTTTTCTCTCTGTTTTTGTCCGCCAAATCCCTCGAAGGCTTGACCCTCGCTGAAAACCCAAACTTTTTCTCTCCCCCTCAATTCTCCTCGCCGAAGTCCCTCGCCGCACCTTCCCTTCCTCTCTGGGACCAATATGAGCCCTCTCTCGGTCTCTCCCTGCCCTCCTGCGAACTAGGTTTTTCGAATTCTGAGATCTCTCGCCGCATCCTCCCTCGACGCAATGCAGCGTCGATGCTCCTGGCAACGAAGCTCCCTGCGACGTCAAATATATTTCCTACTAATTAGAAGAACCCTCAAGTATATTTCTTGAAAAATTACAACAATTTTTTTATTTTTAAAACTTATAGAATTCATGTAGTATAAAAATTTAGAAGAGATTTTTTAATTGATTTTTAGTCTCTGTTAAAGAGATTTATCAAGACCTCACTTTTGGGACGATACCATGTTTCGATCATGCTTATTTGGTCTCTCAGGTAACATATTGAGTTAACAAATAAGGGATATTTTGAAAATAAAAGAAAATTTTTAGGACATTTTAACATTAATATAAGTGTGAAAGCAATTTTAAAAGGCGATCATTAGAGCTTATTTTTTTAAATCATTCTTTTATGTTTATTTTAAATTAGAGAAAGAAATGCATTAGAAAATTAAAATGTTAAGAATCACCATCAATATCTCAAGTATATTTAAGACCTTAGATCGTCAATTTAGAAATGATAATCATTAAGAAGCATATCTTTAATTTTAAACTCCTATCACTACTCAAATTGTAAAATGTTTCATATACAAGCATACATTGAGGAAAATATCATTCCCCACGCAGCCTTACCATCCCAAATGCATTGTTTTGCTGTACAATTGAACATTAGTTTTTATTTATGATAAATAAGAAAGCAAATTTTCATTTTGATAAAGCTTGCAATAACTTTCAATGTTATTATCAATTAAGGAGAAACTGAGAACTTTATTATCCTTGATTTAAACCAGACAAGTTTAAATCAACATCCATTTTATTCGTTATCTAAACCAGACGTGAGAAACAAGTATTTACTGATTTTTTTTTTTTGTGAAATACAAGGATTTTTTTTATTGATTTGCTCTAAAAAAAACCTTGACTTCTAGTTATTTATCTTGTTTTGATGGATTCTTTTGGCTAGTAAATGAAATAAGTAGATTAATTAAGATTTCAGATCTCTTAACTAGCTTGATTAATATACTTGTTGTGTTTTTTTATAAAAAATTTTTCATATCAGGTTTTATTATTCTTTACTTATTGCTTAATTATTGTTCATAAATTATCTATTATCATAAAACAACTCTATAACTTTATAGGATTGCAGATTTTCTCTTTGTTAAAATCCTTTCTTTTTGGAGTATCATAGTTAAATGATATTTTTGGTAGTCTGAGTTAACATTGGTGTAACTGCATTATATTGAAAGAATCATTATAACACTAATCATATATTACTGTAAACATAATACTTATTGACTAAATATCTATTATGAGAGTAAAAATCTATATACACTAAGTTGCTATCATTCATATATCTAACTCTGACATTAGAGATGATAATTTCATTGAGAGTAAAACTTTTGGTGGTTTTTTTTGTTAGTGATGGACTAAATTATGTATATATTCTATGATAGATGATATAAAAGTTTCTTTTTAGAAAAAAAATTACGACATAATTTATAATTTCGCCTAAGCCTTTAAACAGCATGGACCTGCTTTGTTTAAAATTTAAAATTTAAAATTTCAAACCCTAAATATATCCCAAAAAATAAATAATAAAATAAACATTCTATTTTTATTCAATCCAAGACGCGTTCAATTGAATCCAGAGTGCCTTGGATTGAATCAGGACGCCTTGGTCCGCACAAGCACACAGTATAGTGGTTTGCAACATATTGTGTGTGTATATATATATATATATATATATATATATATATATATATATATATATATATATATATATATATATATATATATATATATCGAGTATTAAGTAAGATATTGATAGAATTTTATCATATTCATCTTCATATATTTATATATAAAAATATTCATACCTGAATACTCGATTATTATAATCAGATAAAAAAATTCTTATGAGAAAATTATAAAACCTAAGTATAATTCAAATTTATCTTACATTGCATATGACCAAAAGATAATAATAATAAACACTGTAATTTAAAACAAATTTATCTTACGTTGGATATGACGAAAAGATGATGATAACAAACACTATATTTTAAAACAATCTTATTATTGTCAAAGAGAGCTCGTGAGTCGTGAATGGGACGTCCTATAAATTTAAAAACATAAAGAATGTCCTTTGATTAAAAATATAAAAAGGACATTTTTTTATGATTAGAAACAAAATGGACCATTATGATTTTTGCATTTTTAAATTTTGTCTATGGTATTTAATCGGATATAATGAGAATTAATTCTAACCATGACGCTAAATTTCCAATCAATCTAAAATTTGTAGCCCAAAAGCAGATCCATCGATGAAAATCCATCAATAATCTCCTACCAAAAAAATCCAACACAATTAGGGGTAGAATCGAGTCAGTTTACAAAATTTACGAGCCAGCTTAAATAATATTCAATTCATATTCATTATAGAATTTGAGCCAAACTTGAATATATTCAATAATTTGTTAAAATCGAATTCGAGCTCGCAATATTTTATTTAATTATTCACGAATCATTCGAAACGAACTCCAATCAAATTTTAATTATTTTATATAATTTTAACTTAAATATATTCAAATAAATCAAATCAAATTTAAATTTAAATTATTTTAAATTATAATTCAAATAATTTCGAATCCAATTCGAATTGAGCTGCAAGAGTATATATATATAAAACCCAAACTCAAATATTAAAATTTTCATATTATTCGATGGTTACCCTAAACGCAACCATCATATACCCGGTAACCAAATCTTATCTCAGTGAAATCGATTACTTTTCAACAAAAAAAAAACATTTCTAGATATGTTTCTCTTCTTCTTTCCTAACTCCAAAACTATCATCAATTAAAAATCACTGAGTTTTTAAATGTGAAACCAAAATAACAATATGAATACGGACACACAAGATCTACAATTTATTTATGAAGAATCTCATGAAAAAAACAAACATGGAGAGTTATGGATTGATCTCTTATGTCCTAACAGCCCTAGGTACATTTTTTTGGCATCAAGGTACATGGCAGCAATGTCTACTGCAACAATGGACTCTGTTTGATTTAGCTTGGTCAGGACTCAATGCTAGAAATAAATAAGTTTGGCTTGAAATGATCTCTACCATTTCAATGAAAATAACCAAGAACTTGACCCCCAACATTTTGCTTTATAGCATCCTCATGGTCCAAGACGCCATTTGAAGTTGCGATTACAACATACCCCCACTGTAAAAGCACAAAAATAAGGAAGAAAAATAGTTGAACATTTCACCAATTCAGATAGCAAAAGAGAATAATTTGCAACACCACATCCACAACTAAAATTGCGAGCATGGAACCAGTAAAGATGTATATTTGAACTAGTAAAGGTATGCATAACTTAGAAAGGATGCATATCTCTCATTGGTATAAGCAGATTTTAAGGTTGTTGATCAAGTGATCACTGTTCGCTCTCGATCATAATGGCAGGTTTTTTCAATTTGGGAAGTGTTCGACATAATCATACAATTGTTTTACGGAAAATTTTGTCATGATCTCAATTTTGAAAAATTTTTTAATTATGGAAACTTTCCAATTATGATAATTTTAGATTTAGAAATTTCGAAATTTGGAAATCCTCATAAAATTTAGCAAACTTTTGAAAATATTCTGGTTTCTAAAATTTTATGATAATTGTGAAAACTTCTCATTTTTGGAAACTTTCCAATTTTGTAAATTTTCAATTTTGGAAATATGTAAGTTTTCTTTGTACCAGAAACTTACAATTATTCTGAAAAACCTATTATGAAATCTCGCAATTTTGGACACTTTCTTTTGAAAAAGTCTAGACAAATTTATGGATTATTAATTAACAATTAAATTTGATTAGGTTTTAAATTGTCAACAAAATTCTTTACTTTGGGTATCTGTGCCTCGGGGAGCCACCCAAAATAAAGTTAGTTGTTGTAATTTAATTTCCTATTTCAAATAAAAAAATTGTCAAGTTTAATTTGGCTACGCCTCGGGGAGCGGGCCAAATTAGATTTACGACAAATTTCTTTTTTTTGGGTATCTGTGCCTCGAGGAGCCACCCAATGAAAATAATTTGTTGTAATTAATTAGTCCATAAATAAAATATATAATCAAATTTTGGAAATTTTGAGGTGATTCTCAAACGATGATTTCCTTATTTGATTTAAGAGGTGATGCTCTTATATATTGTTGTCTCCAAAATTAATTAGAAAAATAGTTTCCTATAGAGTTTTCTTAAATAAGATTTTCATGAAAATAATATGTGGTTAAATTAAGGGAATCTGTCTCTTAATTTAATAAGATTTGATTTAGAGAAATCAAAGTCTTAAACATATTATTTCCGAAATTGATTATGACAATTTAGGAAATTGTTTCCCAAAACAATTCCTTAAATAAAGTATGAAATTAGAATTAGGAAATCCGGTTCCTAATTCAAATAATGAGACTTGATAAATTAAGTCACATACATACTTTATTAAGGAAATCGTTAGTACATGGCACAATTCTATGTCATGAATGTGCTTAAGAAAAGATGAGACCCAAAAACCCTTACAAAATATTAAGGCCAACACCTTCCATTAATATGGTTAGAACTAGAGTTTTGTTTCTCATTTGGGTTGATGGACACATCCATGCCCGGCTTGAACCTCAACATGTTCAAACCATGGAATTAGTTAATGATTAATATAGTTGGAGTCAGAGGTCAATCTTTAGTTTTGGTTGTTGGACACATCCAAGCCTGACTAAGCGGTTGAATGAACTCCAACCATATTAAAACTATTTCTTGACTAATGGGTCAGCCTTAAGCTTGGAGCATCAATTTGTTGTGCCACAGCCAAGGTCGATGTGAAGAGAGGTGCAGTTGGGTGCTATGTATAACGTTGCATACTTGTTAATGAGTTAACAACCCAATGATTTATGCAAACATTCAATTAGTTGATAGCATAAAGTGATAGTTACATATATGTGATATGTAATCGGTATAATTACCTACCTTCATAGCTAAGAATAACTTGATGTGCCACAGCCATGGTTGTTCTTATCTATGGTTGGATATCAACCTATTTGGAGATGTTCCTACGTTCTCCCGAATTGATAAAAAGGGTTATTCAATTCGAAAAATAAATAGGATTTAATTAATGTATATTGATGCATTCTTTATCATTCTTCTCACATAAGCTGAATTTGTATTTCTAGGATAATCACTCGATCATGTCTTCTTTAAATTTGCGTTCCATTTTGGACACCAATAATTTAACTAAGGTCAAAAAGACTGAAAGGGCACCAAAAGGCACTTGCCATCACTACGGCAAGGAGGGCCACAGGCGAAGAAAATGCAAGGTTTATCTTGAGTCCTTGAAGAAGAAGGCATCCGATGCCCCATCCTCTTCAAGTATCTTTGTTATTGAATGTCACTCTATTTCCTCGTACACCTGGGTACTTGATACTGGGTGTAGATCACATATATGTAATGTCATACAAGGGCTGAGGAATAGAAGAAGACTCGTCAAGGGAGAAGCGAATTTGCGAGTTGGAAATGGAGCAAAGATTGCTGCTGTTTCCATCGGAACACATTTGCTAAAGCTCCCTACTGGACTTGTCTTAGAATTGGATAATTGTTATTTTGTTACTTCATTAATAAAAAAAATTGTATCTATTTCATGCTTGAATGAAAATGATTATCATTTAACTTTTAGTAACAATTGTTGTTACATAACTTTAAATGATGTTCTTTATGAGACCGGAACTTTATGCAATGGTATCTACACGTTAGATTTATCCAGTGACGTTTTCAATATCGAAGTAAGCAACAAACGTGCTCGAATAGATAATCAAATAGACTCATATACGTGACATTGTCGTCTTGGCCATGTAAGTAAGAAACGCATGACCAAATTACACCGATGTGGAATTCTGGAATCATTTGAACCCGATTCATTTGATACATGCGAATCATGCTTAAAAGGCAAGATGACCAAATTACCCTTTTCCGGAAAAGGTAATCCAGTGGGAGAATTGCTTGGTCTAATACATACTGATGTATGTGGACCAATGTCAACTCTTGCACAAGGAGGCTATAGCTACTTCATCACCTTTATCGATGATCACTCACGATTCGGGTATGTGTTCTTGATAAAACACAAAACTGAAGCTTTTGAGAAATTCAAAGAGTTCAGAAATGAAGTAGAGAAACAGCTTGGCAAAAGTATTAAGATACTTCGATCCAATTGGGGTGGTGAATACTTAAGTCAAGAGTTTCAAGATTATCTTAGGGACAATGGGATATTGTCTCAATGGACTCCGCCATATACACCACAGCATAATGGTGTATCTGAGAGGCGTAACCGAACCTTGATGGACATGGTTAGATCCATGATGAATCATGCAACTCTTCCAAAATCCTTTTGGGGCTATGCACTTAAGACAGCTATTTACTTGCTAAATAGAGTCCCGACCAAGGTAGTCTCTGCTATTCCATATGAGATGTGGAATAGTAAGAAACCTCACTTAACTCACCTTAAGATATGGGGTTGTCCTGCTTATGTGAAGCGGACTATATAAGACAAATTGGATGCTAAGTCTGATAAATGTCTATTTATTGGATACCCTAAGGAAACGAAGGGTTACCAATTCTATCATCCCTTGGAACAAAAGGTGTTTGTTTCAAGGCATGTTGTATTTCTGGAAAAAGAATTTCTTTTACAAGAAAACAGTGGGAGTGACATTGAACTTGACGAAGTTCAAGAAACTCCAATAGACATTATAGAGACACCTAGTCTAGACCCACAACAGATAACTCATAATGATGAGTCATCAGTTGAACCTAAAACAACACCACCTCTTCGTAGGTCTGATAGGACACGTAATATTCCAGAGAGATACGGATTTCTCATAAGTGAATCGAACGACGTGTTACTCATATGCGATGACAAACCTATCAGTTACGAAGATGTTCTGAAAAGTTCAGAAAGGGACAAATGACTTGATGCCATGAAGTCGGAAATGGATTCCATGTACGAAAATCAAGTATGGGACTTGGTTAACCCACCTGAAGGGATTAAACCCATAGGGTGCAAGTGGGTTTTCAAGAAGAAAACCGACATGGAAGGTAATGTAGTTACCTTTAAGGCTAGATTAGTGGCAAAAGGATATCGTCAGAAACAAGGAATTGATTATGACGAAACCTATTCGCCAGTAGCTATGCTTAAATCCATTCGGATGCTCCTAGCCATAGCATCTTATTATGATTATGAGATATGACAAATGGATGTGAAAACAGCTTTCCTTAATGGAAACCTGCTTGAAGATGTATACATGATACAACCTGAAGGTTTCACATCGGTTGATAAAACCAAAGTATGCAAGCTTCGACGATCCATATATGGACTGAAGCAAGCATCTAGGAGCTGGAACATCCGTTTTGATGAGACAATCCAAGAGTTTGATTTCTCACAAAATCCTGACGAACCTTGTGTGTACAAGAAGGTTAGTGGGAGCGCAGTCGTATTCTTAATGTTATATGTCGATGACATATTACTTATAGGAAACGATATATCAGTCTTACAGGTTAAAATTTGTTGTCCAA
>JAGFNQ010010237.1:0-29387 GCA_024364735.1 Boesenbergia rotunda
TTAAATTAAATTTTTCTTTATGAAAATAATTTAAATGTGGATTTTGTTAGTTATCGTGTGTTTGTTGAATTTATGAAAAATTTCCTATACTATTGATTGCTTTTGTTCTTAGTGTATTGTTCTATGTTACTTTGAATTGAAATGAACCAGTTTTATTATTAATTGTCAGTTTTGTACTGACTTTATTATTTTCAGTCTAGATGTCATAGATAATATACACTATAATTCATCATGATGTGTGATAAAATGAGCTAAGGGGGACTATCGAGAGATAGTGTATGACTCTTCTTATGGAGTTAGGGGACACATTGAAAGACTTGATAGGTTATTTTGGAAACTTGAGTAGCAAGGTTTTCAATCCTAGACAAATATTGAATTTGGGCTTTGATTCGATCGCTACCGATACGCCTCAATGAAGTAGCACATCATATATGAGAACTCCACGAAGGATGTATCACATATGTTGAGTTGTGTATAGAGCTACTTCACCATGTAGATCAGAAAATACAACCTCAAGAAGAGGATCCTAAAGAGATTAAGGAGGATTCAAAAGATGATCTAAATGTTGATTTAAAGGATCAAGAAATTGGTTTGCTTGAGAATACCCTAGCTGAGCCAAGAAAGATAGGGATTGTAATAATTACTAGTATATTAGTGTCTATCCTAGTAGGAGCAGTAGTAACCTATTTAGTTTCTTAGAGTTGCTTTTTGAGTTAACTGAGTATGTTATATGTTAATAAACTTTAAAAAGGAATGTTATGTGTCTTAAAAGAATGATGAGTTCATTTCATGATTAGTTGGTCATTTAATGATTAGTTTATTGATGGAATGTGTGTAATATAATTTATCAATGTTGATTAGATTAGATCATACGAATAATGAGTGGAAACATAATTACCACTTCATTTTGTAAACTAACTTAGATTTATATAGTCGATCATACATTATGTGCATATATTTTACAACGAATAGCTAAATAATGTGTTTATTAATGATAGATTATGACTACTAAATGTTAGATAGGGTAGACCGACTAGAGGGAGTAAATAACCTACAAATAAAATTTTCAATTCTCTTGCTACTTACTTAACAAGGACATACAAACATTAATTAAAAATAAATAACATAAAGACTCAAAATTTTACTTGGTTACAACTTAGGTGGTTTTTAATCTAAGACAATTAGAAGCACTACCAGAAACTTCTTTTTTATTATTATTTTTTATTTACAAGAGGTATCCAGGCTTGCACCCGACTAATCCGCTTGGTTGACCGGCCTTGTCCCACAATCTTCAATGAGAGTCCCCACCGGTCAACGAGGGTAAATCGCGGGACGAATATACGTGGCGACTTCACCACTGATTATATTGGTACCCGATGGTCCAACCACGCAGCAGCCTGTGGCGATTTCTTCCATGAGCATACTGCACGCTCTACCAGGGAGGAATCAAACCTGAGAAGTGAGGATCACCCAAGTGATTCATTACCAATCGCGCCATGCCCGCGGGGGCAGAAACTTCATTTTTGACAACAGTTAGAGGTGGAGAAGCCCTTATTGTAGTTGGAAGCTCAAAACTTGACTATAGAAGTTGATACTAAGTGTGTTATTGAACTCCTAGCTCTAGGGTGTTATTTATAGTCCACTGGCCGAAGTGGTCATTTTGCTGACATAGTTTGGAGGTGCCTCTAATGAGACCCAGGGCGCCTCAGTTAGCTAAAGTTTTAACTAAGCCACAACGGCTATGCAATGACTCTATAGCGTTGAAGGCGCCTCTAAAGTAATCTAAGATACCTCGGCAACTATTCATCCAAGATGCTTCTAGTGGCACGCAAGGCACCTCAGACACTATTTATTCGAGGCACCTTCACCGATACTTAGGGTGCCTTTGGTACTGTTCATTTGGAATGGTCACCTTTACTCGTTAACCATTCTTCGATCCGCTCGCTTGGGTGATGCTTCAGTCATCCAAAATTGAGATCATCCAAACCGAACTCTAACCTTCTCCTCGAGCAGGCTTCCTCTAGGCATCTCATCCCTTGAATGTACCACACGCGTCCTTTTAGCTCCACCGATATACTCTTATGCAGCTCCTAGTCTCTCGGATGCATTGAACCCGTCAACTCCCTTTTCACTCGACTTCTTGTGTTCCTAAGTCCCTACACAGTCAGACACAAGACATCAAATACACAGGGTCTATCTTAACTCGATTGACCATATCAAAATTATCCTGGGGTATTTATACTAAGAATATCATAGATAAACTTAATAAAAGAGAGAAACTATACGTGGATAACTACAAAATATAACATTTCAAGATATAAAATATTCTTGAGGAACAAGAAATTCTAGAGACACTAAATCAAATTATGAAAGAACCTATTGATGGTTCAACAATACAGCATAAACGTGATTTTGATACCTATAAGACATAGAAGACAAAAGAATATTTTGCTAAGGGTATATTGATTAGTTCAAAGGTAGATGACCTGATCTATGAGTATAAGCTATTTTTATCGGTTCATGATGTCTGGGTTGCCCTGAGAGAAAAGTATTGTGGAGTAATCTTAGGAAAGTTTCGTCAGCTGACAATTAAGTTTGATAGCTATAAAAAGCATTCAAATGTATCCATGGCCTAACATCTAAGAGAAATGACTTATATGATTCAGAAGCTAAAGGAATGGTCATGAGATGACTGATGAACAACAAATCAGATAGTAATCCATTCCCTTCTTGATTCTTGAGAGACGATGAAATAAAATTGATGTGTGTATTCAGCAAGTGTATGGAAATGTTCTCAAATAATAAAAAAATATCGAATCCACAAGGACTAATGGTAAAATACTAGCTTACTAAATAAATTTGACTATCTAGACAAATCATGAGGTGTAGAGTGTCCAAGAACAAGAAAATTTGAAAACAAAGATGAAGAGAAGAGTGAGAGAATAGATTTGACCAAGAAGACAGAAAAGAAGGTAGAGAGATCTAGGTGAATTTGATTGGTGAAGCCAATTCTAGGATTTTGATTTCACCACAATGTCAGTAAACACCTAATCTATATTTGATTTCCTATCCTCAACGGTGGTTCATGTAGGTAGACTATCCTAAGTGTCCTATGTAAACTTTTGGAACTACACTAATATATCAATTCCAATTCATCGCTTAATTTCAAAGCAACTGAGCTTAGGGATAGCTTTCCTAAGGAGACCTTGTCACGAGATCCCATAATCCTTGAGTTATTCTCTCTTACTATGTGGTGATGAATTAGGATTGATCCATTAAGAGCTATGACAGCCTATTGCTCTTCGTGGCATACCGATCTACTTTCGTAGCTGACTCTCCGTGTCTCAATTTTCTACTAGTCAAAGGATTGAGTTCTCTTTTCCATTCATCCCCAGATCCTCATGGGATATGAATCTCGTGCTTTTGGAATTGATATTGTGTTTACAAAGTGGATCCGTACCAAAATTCAACATTTTATCGAATAAGAGAAAAAAAACATTCATAGATCAAATAAAATGCATTCACATAACAAAGATCTAATCCCTAGTCCTATAATTCAAAATCTACTCATAGAAATGGAATTACAAACAAAAACCATCCTTAAAATGATTACAATTTAGATTCAAATCAGAAAATCAGAAAATCAGAAATCAAGAGAAAAGATCTTAGTCATGTTGCAAGATTGCTTCTCTAGATGCTCCCAATCCCAATTCTAAGTGTTGATGGAGTTAAATCCCCTCTAGATCATCCTATGAAGCTTTCTTAGAGCCCTTAGGTGGCACCCAATCAAGATCCCCCTTCCAAGGAGTTGAGATCAACTTTTTTACAGACAAAGGGTGAGTACTTGACACGAGTCATGCCGACGGGCACGAGCACCCATGTCGGGTATGACAAACTTCTCTCGAAACTGGCCACGAGTCATGCTGACTAGCACGAGCTCCCATGGCTGATTCAGTGAGTTCCAAGTGAAGTTCTCTAGCTTGGCCATGGCGATGGCGATTGGCATGGGTGCTCATGTCAAGTTTGGGGAGTTCGGATGTTAGTCTTTAAGCTTCATTTTCACTCCTTTTCACTCCCTATTAAAAGAAATAAACGAGAATAGTTCTCCGAACTAGGAAAGCATTGAAATGATGCACAAAAAGATGATAACATGAAATAAATACATTTAAAACAAGATAAAATGTGCATCAAACTATGACAAAAATCCTATATAATATACGCACATCAAGAATCTGACTCATAGTGAAAGTATCAAGACTTTCGCTGATATCTCACGTCATATTGAACTAGAGGTGGAGAGAATAAAATCCACAAGGATTTCTAAATAATCTTTTATAGCTAATGGTTCTGTTCATGCATCCAAATCCAAGAATAAGAGAAAATGGTTCAAGAAAAGAAAAGGAAAGGGACAAGGAAAAAGAAAGGGAAAGGGGAAAAAACTGTCAATACTGTTGATGTTGGGCTGGGCCCAAACAAAAAAAGTTCATGGGGAAGAAGCATGGATAGAAACATAAAAGTAAGTTATCTTGCTATAACTATGGCAAGTAGGGTCACTTTGCTTGGGAATATATTGAGTTAAAAAAAGTAAATCCATGTTTAACTTCTATTCATGAGCATTATATTGATAGTACAATGTTGCTAACTGATTCTTATCCTTTATATATTACAGATTTAGGAGCAACAACATGTAGCTCATGAGCGAGCTATATTCGAGGAGTACCGTCGAGTACCAATTGGTAACAAATAGATATATGTGGGGAACAATGCAAGAATTGAAATTAAAGGAGTTGATACATCCAAACTCAACTTATGTGGTGGACATACTCTATGCATCTGAGATTTGATGAAATTTTATTTCTGTTACAAGTTTTCTTGATTTGGGGTATTATGTAAACTTTTACAGTCAACTTGTGGAACTTCGTATTAACTCTTTGTTAATAGGATATGTTCATGTAATGAATGATTTCATGGTTCTTAATGTAAAATTAGATATTAATTATGATATTGATGATTGTTTTCAGATATTGCTCTAACTAGTGATGATGATATTTATGTTCAAGTTTGACATGATAAATTAGGGCATATCAGAAAATAATGAATGAATAGATTAGTTAAAGAGGATCTATTATGCCCTCATGCTAAGTTTAATTTATTTGTGTGTGAGCATTGTCCTATTGGAAAAGCAACTAGAAAGCTATTTGGTAAGACTATTAGAGTTAAATCACCATTGCAATTAATTCATTCAGATATTTGTGGTTCGATGAATGTGAAGGCTAGACATGAGGTTCCTATTTCATTACATTTATTGATGACTTCATACATTGTGGTTATGTGTATTTGATTTCTCATAAATCTGAAGCACTAGATTGTTGCAAACATTATTTGAATAATGTTGAGAATCAATTAGATCTTAAAGTTAAAACCTTACATACTAACCATAGGAGTAAATATTTATTTGATCTATTCAAAATATTGTGTAATGATAAAGGGATTATTAGATAACTAACAATCCTAGTAACTCTGCAACAAAATGAGGTTGTTCAAAGAAGGAATAAAACTGTTCTAGATATGGTTAGGTTTATGATGACTTAAGTTAATTTGTCAATTTTCTATTAGGGATATGCATTATTAACAACAATCAATATAATTAACCGAGTGTCTTCTAAATCTTTTCCATCTACTCTACATGAATAATGGACAGACAGAAAATCAGATTTGAGTAATCTAAGACCTTAAGGTCAACTATCTATGTTCATGATAAGACATACAAATATAAAAAATTATGACCAGGGGTAAAAAGTGTATCTTTGTTAGATATTATGATACCTCTAAGAGTTATATTTTTATTGGTAAGCAATAAGATAAAACTATCTCCGAAATTGAGTTGAGAGATGTAACTTTTTTTGAAACTAAGTTCCCAACTAGATGTTATGTTGATAAAACTATTCCTCTATTTATAATAAAGGAGGATAACTATAGTTTATCAATAAACCAGGTTTCACAAGAGATGCTTGA
The DNA here is from genome assembly GCA_024364735.1 of Boesenbergia rotunda. NCBI lineage: Eukaryota > Viridiplantae > Streptophyta > Magnoliopsida > Zingiberales > Zingiberaceae > Boesenbergia > Boesenbergia rotunda. The sequence goes on from JAGFNQ010010237.1 coordinate 6,016, forward strand.
ATCTAGTCAACTCAGTAGAAGTGATTTTATTAATTGATGAGATGATTTTTCAATAGTTTAACTTATAAAGAAGTAGTCATAAGATTATTCATCAAAAAAGTTTAATATTGAGAATGAAATATTAATAATTCTCCTAGTTGATGATAAAGAACCTCAAACAGTTGTGGAAGCATTGAGATGTCTAGTTAAAGAAAACTGAAAAATTGCAATAGATGAAAAAAATGAAGTTATGAAAAAGAATCAAGTTTGAGAAGTAATCGATCTTTCTTTAGGTCGAAGAACTATTGAGAATAAGTAGATTTTCAAAATTAAGAGGAAAGTGGATGGACCGATTAATCGATACAAAGCTTGTCTAGTTGCAAAAGGATGTATCCAATAAGAGAGTATTGATTTTGAAGAAACATTTTCTCCCATTGTAAAATTTATATCTGTTGGAGCAATCAGCCCTAAGATGGTCCGGTGTGACCATGGGTTTTGATGTTTGGGCAAAGGGTTTAAGTTAGGTTTACCCTTGTATTTAATATGCGTATGTTGAGTGTGCAGGTTGTACAGGTTACGCATATAGACCTGACTGGACGGCCTCAGTACGGTGAAGGATGGCATGGAGGTCAGCTGGAGGCTGGTGTGCGCATCTGAGGGACCATGGAGTGCAGGGACGATGAGCTGATGGGCGCGGACTTCAAGGCGTACGTGAAGGGTGGCATGGATGCAAGCTGGAGGCTTGCGTGCGCATCCGAGGGACGAGGGCCGAAGATGAAGAGGGCGCGAAGGCAACAGTCGAGACTGCGGATGAGGAGTCAGTCGAGTCGTGAGGGTCGAGTGCTGTGTGAATGTACTCAGGAAGGGTTTCAGCTAGGGACCTGTCGACTGCCCCCAGGGCAGTCGACTGGTAGGTGGCTGGTGAGCTGGCTAAAATTCGAACGTTGGGGTGTAACGGTCGAATTTGGCTGACACCAGTCGACTGCCCTGGGGGCAGTCGACTGGTAGCGAGAAATCAGCCCCGAGTCCTATTTAAGGAGGACTTCGTGGTGGCTGAGTTTCTTGACGAAACTCGCTTGGGTAAAGCGTGTTAGTAGTCTATTGTGTTCACAAAGCGTCCGAGGTGTTGTGGTGAGGTTTCTCCACCCACAAGGAGCGACACGTGATAGCCGGAGGTTATCCGGGGAGTGATCCACCGACGGATTGTTGGATTAGTCACCCGGCCAGAGTGGATACCAACTAAATACGGTTTGTTAGCGTTGTTCCTTTGTTTTTATTGTTTATTATTATTGTTTCCGCTGCACATACTAACAACGTAGGTACAAGAACAAGCCGAGACTTGCTATTCACCCCCTCTAGCAAGGCGTATCGATCCTAACAATTGGTATCAGAGCGAAGGACCGCTCTTGATCGGACTAACCGCCGAGGGAGCATACGCTAAAGGAAATGGAAGGTGAAGGTCCACTTGGGGATGAGATCTACACACCACCAGCCTACAATAGTGAAGATTTTGCATATTGAAAGGCGAGGATCGAGACGTGGTTCGGAATGGAGTGGGCATGTCGAATTGCGCTTGAAGAGCCCTTCGAAGTTCCAAAGGACAAGCACGGGAAGAAGCTTCGTCCTAGATATTGGGACAAAGAGCAACAAGAACAATTCCGGGCCAATGAGAAGGTAACAAATATTTTGGTTGATATATTACCTAACGACATCTTGAGTTGTGTAGGGTCATATCAAAGTGTATGTGAATTATGGAGCAAGGTGAAAGAGTATCATGAGACTCCTACAAAAATTCAAGAACCTAAGGAGAAAAGCCCCGTAATTCAAGAAGAGGAAGAAGAAAGTAAAGAATCGTCAACCTCCTCAAGAGAAGAAGAGCAAGAGGTCTCCACCTCAAGGATTGAGGGGGAGGAGAGATCCACTTCTATGCCGGATCAAGAGGAGGCATCCACATCATCAAAAGTTGAAGAAGTCTCAACCTCCACCAAAGCAAGGAACAAAGACCACATTATATGCTTTGGTTGCAATGAAAAAGGACACTACAAGGATAAGTGCCCAAAAGGTAAAAAGGAGGTACTCTCTAAACCCGAGTCCATTCGATTAAAATCTAACATGAATTGTAGGAATGGAGGAGCCCAAGAGAGAAAAATGAAGATTAGATGCTTCACATGTGGTGAGCTAGGGCACTACCACCCAAGTGTCCAAGGAAGAATGAGCTAAAGAAGATGGAAAATCTAAGAAGATGGGAAAAAGAAGAAAGAAGGAAGAAAAGAAGCTCACAACAAGGAGGGACTACAAGGGTAAGGGAGGTAATTCCTAACCCTATATTAAATTGTCATTCATATTTAAATACCTCCATGAATGTTAGAAATAATACAAATTGTTCATCCATGCATGCTAGATTTCATGAAAACTGCCTAATGGTGCATAACTTTGGTTTTAAATATAATGATAGGACTAAGGATAACAAGGTAGATCAATATTCTAAGAAAAGCATGCATCATGGTAAATCTAGGACCTTTGCATCTAAGGATCATGGCACTAATCCCAAGAAGGGAAAGAATGTGCCTAAAAAAATGGTGGCTCTAGGGATGTCCAAAGTGGACATATGGACTCCAAAATTAATGATCTAGAGAGGGAAAATCAAGTCTTCAGGGCAAGGCTTGATACTTTAGAAAAGACCCTAGAAAGATTCACGGTTGGATCTAAAGACTTAAACATGGTGTTGGGTAGCATCAAACCCAACTATGATAGATCGGGATTGGGGTACCGATCTAAGACCTCCAAGGGCAATGGAAAGAAGCATGTTGGGAAAACATACAATCTTAGTAAGGAGGAAAAGTCCAAGGATAACAAGGGAATGTCATCCAAGGGTAAAAAGAGTGACCTAACCAAGGACAAGGTGTCCAAGGTTAAAAAGGTAAATTTTGTAGATCAAGAGTCACCGGTGGCACACCGGTGTGGCCTAGTGTGGATGGAGTCACCTAGGGAGGTGGCTAAGGCTAAGAGCTCAAGGGGGAGCTCTAGGAGCCTTTGGGGTCCATGGTAATGGATCTCAAAAGTTTCTCCCTTAGGAAATTAGGTGAAATGTGCCACAAAGGGTTGGGAGACTTGGGTAAGTCTTAATCCTAGATTTTGGCACATCAAAAGGAGAATTTAGGGAGAAAAGGTGAAAAAGGAGCTATAATTCACAAAATTGAGGTTTAATAGTGGAATACCATGTATTTCAGTGGTAGAAAAGAATTGTGATCAAGGAGAAGTGGATGCATTGAAGAGAAGTGAGAATTAGCACTTTTAGGACGAGCTCATTTGATACTTTTTAGAAGAAGTAGGATTTCATGTCAATCTTGGGATTTGGAGTACATTTATTTGGAAACATATTTTTCCCAAGTAGATATTGGCTTCACAAATCTCTCCACAAAATTTCATAATTTTTGGAGATTTGTAAAATTTTTAGGGCATTTCTGAAAGTCGGCTGAAAACCTGAAATTTCAGGTATCAGTCGACTGCCCCATGGGCAGTCGACTGGTCTCGAGCCCAGAAACATTCTGTGAGTTTTGGGAGTCGACTGCCCCAGGGGCAGTCGACTGGTCCGTAGGCTGAAATGGAAAATGAGAATGTTAGCTAATCATAAATTGCAAATTTGGTTATGGGATGTGGTTTAGGATTCAAAATTCTTGATTATGACGTCATAGTCCTTGAATAAAGTGTTATCACATGATTTGATAAGAATTTATTGGATTTTATGGAAATCAAGAAGGATTGATAAGGTTCCCTAGGTATCTAAGATTTAGAGGTTAAACAGGAAACATTGAGGACAATTCCATGTGTCGAATTAAGTTGGGTAGATTTGACAAACACATGGAAGTAGAAACGAATTTGAAGGTTGATACTTAATGCAAAATCCTTAAGAAACTTAGATGTGTACCAAAAGTCAAACACACTTGATATTTTCATGATATCATATTTTTCTAGGATTGGGTATATCCAAGCAAGTGTGTTTGCAAACTTTAGAATACTTTAGAGTGTTGTTGAGTTCTTTTTGGCACTAAGGGGAAGGTTGCTTAGGAGCAAGCCTTAATGGTGTCCAAAACGGGAAGAACTCGGATGTAGGGTTGGGGATAACTCAACATGGTGTTTAGGAGGTTAAGTTGGGTAGAACTTGACCTGGGAAAAATAAAAATTGGGAGAAGGCATGGGTTAAGAGGGAGATTGTCTCCTATTTGCCTTAATTTTCATAAGAAAACTTTTGAGTTTTGTACCAAACTTGGGAATGGGGATAGATACATAGTGAAATGTATTTTTCCCAAGTAGGTATGGGTACCACAAAGTTCTCCACGAAATTTTGAAATTGTTGGAGATTTGTGGAATTTCTGGCGCGTTTCTGAAATTCGGCCAGAAAACTAATTATCAGAGTATCAGTCGACTGCCCTGGGGGGCAGTCGACTGGTCAGGGCTGGTGTGGGTATCCAGCAGCTGACTTGGGATCCAAATGACAAGGAACAAGTGTATGGAGGTTTAGTACACTATGTTTAGGATCTTTGGGGATTAAAAGAACTGATAATTGGGATATTATTGGGGTCTTTTTGATGTATGGCAAAGGGGGAGAGATGTTGGGTTTAAGTGGGAAACCAAACATACCTTTGCTAGAAACCCTAGTTTTAGGGGGAGGTGAGTTTGAGGGGGAGCATGATTGCTCTATTTTTTGGCGTAAGGGGAACCTTGGAGAGGTTCGTCAAAAGTTTTTGTAAGTCCAGTGTAAGGGGGAGCTTGGGAGAAGCTTTAAAAAGCCCGGTTTTGTTGGAAAATCCTAACTTGGAGGGTTAGGTGGTGAAAATCCTAGCTTGGAGGGCTAGGTGTGGGAAAATCCTAACTTGGAGGGTTAGGTGGTGAAAATCCTAGCTTGGAGGGCTAGGTGTAAAATTCCTAACTTGGAGGGTTAGGTGTGGGATGCCTTGGGATAGGATCCAGTTATGCATTGCATATGCATTCATTTAGCATGGTTTTTGCTATTTACTACTATCTTGCTTTCCTAACTTAAACGAATTGCCAAACATCAAAAAGGGGGAGATTATTGGAGCAATCAGCCCTAAGATGGTCCGGTGTGACCATGGGTTTTGATGTTTGGGCAAAGGGTTTAAGTTAGGTTTACCCTTGTATTTAATATGCGTATGTTGAGTGTGCAGGTTGTACAGGTTACGCATATGGACCTGACTGGACGGCCTCAGTACGGTGAAGGATGGCATGGAGGCCAGCTGGAGGCTGGTGTGCGCATCTGAGGGACCATGGAGTGCAGGGACGATGAGCTGATGGGCGCGGACTTCAAGGCGTACGTGAAGGGTGGCATGGATGCAAGCTGGAGGCTTGCGTGCGCATCCGAGGGACGAGGGCCGAAGATGAAGAGGGCGCGAAGGCAACAGTCGAGGCTGCGGATGTGGAGTCAGTCGAGTCGTGAGGGTCGAGTGCTGTGTGAATGTACTCGGGAAGGGTTTCAGCTAGGGACCTGTCGACTGCCCCCAGGGCAGTCGACTGGTAGGTGGCTGGTGAGCTGGCTAAAATTCGAATATTGGGGTGTAACAGTCGAATTTGGCTGGCACCAGTCGACTGCCTTGGGGGCAGTCGACTGGTAGCGAGAAATCAGCCCCGAGTCTTATTTAAAGAGGACTTCGTGGTGGCTGAGTTTCTTGATGAAATTCGCTTGGGTAAAGCGTGTTAGTAGTCTATTGTGTTCACAAAGCGTCCGAGGTGTTGTGGTGAGGTTTCTCCACCCACAAGGAGCGACACGTGATAGCCGGAGGTTATCCGGGGAGTGATCCACCGACGGATTGTTGGATTAGTCACCCGGCCGGGGTGGATACCAACTAAATACAGTTTGTTAGCGTTGTTCCTTTGTTTTTATTGTTTATTATTATTGTTTCCGCTGCGCATACTAACAACGTAGGTACAAGAACGAACCGGGAATCGCTATCCCCCCTCTAGCGGACGGCAACGATCTAACAATATCAATTCATGTGATTTTGGCCATAGTAGTACATTTTAACTTAGAATTACATTAGATTGATATAAAATCATCTTTCCTTAATAATAATATTGACTAGAAAATCTTTATAACTAGAATGTTATATTGCTGAACGTCAAGAGAATAAAGTATTAAAACTTAAACATTTTATATATAGCTTAAAGCAAGCGTCAAGATAATGAATATAATATTTAATAAAGTCATTTTATCTTATGATTTCTAAATGATCAATGATGATCATTGTGCATACATAAGAAAGGAAAAAAGAAAAATTTATCATCTTATTACTATATATTGATGATATGCTAATAGTTGGAAGTGACATAAGTTTATGATATAAGTCAATGCTTGGAATGCAATAAATGAAACAAATTGAGCTTCAGCGGGTCTATTTATAGCCCCGGGAAAGATTATCCATTTGCTGACGTGGTAGGTATAGGGCGCCCGAGAGGTCTTGGGCGCCTGACATGTGGCCCAAGGCTTTATCCAAAGCCAACGGCCGCAAACGGCTAAAAAGCCATCTTGGGCGCCTGATACATCATAGGCGCCTAAGTAGTCAGGCGCCTAGTTGTCAAGCGCCTGAACTCTCAAGCGCTCGTGAGCTTACGAGCGCCCAGGAGTCCTTTTGGTCAGCCGATGCTGACCAGTCTTCGGCTTGAGTTGCTTCACCTTCTTGGGTGATTTCTGGCTAACCGGAGTTAGGCTCACTCGAACCCAATTCCGGCCTTCGCCCCTCGAGCGTCCTTCCTCCTAGCTTCTCATCCCTCTAACACTGCGCGCGTCCTTCTTGCTCTACCAGCGTACTCTTCCACAGAGCTCAACGTCCCCCGGATGCACCGAGCCCATCGGCTCCCTTTCTGTGCCATCATTCTCGACCGCCGCATCTTCCGCTCGATTTCCTACACTCCTAAGTTCCTGTACACTTAGACACAGGCTTATACACACCAGGACCTAACTTAAATAGGTTGATCAAATCAAAACTAACCAGGGGTACTTACAAACAAGGGTAAACACATAACTATTAAATATAATTTTGTAACGGATATTGTTTACAAGAAAAAGATAATTCTTGAGTATATTCCTACACGTGTTATACTTGCAATTCCTTTTACTAAGCTATTGACTAAAGAGTTATTTCAAGGACATGTAATGTCTTTAGGATTTTGTTGAATGAAACATATTGTAAAGACAATCTGATATGTGAAATGCTATGATCTATTCAGTGTAAATGTTATTGTTACATTTGGATAAAGGCTTGATAAACATGATGGCAGATTGATATTGGTCTACTTATATGGACAATCATATCCATTTGTTAAATATAAATAGAGGTAAGACCATTATTTATGAGACAACTTATGAAGCTGTGAATAGAGATACCTGTAAGTTTGGGGTCACATTGATAGTTATATTAAGATGAGATCATTTATGAATTGATAATAATTAGAGAAAATGTACAAGCCATTTACTGAACCTACTAGAGACTAGATGAGAATTCTTTAGTTGAATTTAAGATTAGACATTGAGAATATTTATATCAAAATTTATATGATGTTAAAATTGAGAAAAAAATATATACTCTTTATCAGTAAAGAAGAAAAATATCGTAGCATGTGATTCATATCACATGTGACATAGCGACAATAAGGGAGGAGATTGGATCTCTGCTTCTCTACTATGTAAGACCCTTGAGATTATAAGATAATCTCAATTTTACTCTAAGTAACTATTTAGTTGTCTACTTAAAATTTTAATCAGGATATGCTACTTTAGCATGCATCCTATTGACTATAGATGAGTAAGTCTATGAAACATGACTAAGAAAGCAACTGATTAAAATTAATGTATTCTAGTTAAAAAGGATGATTAAAATAAATTTATATATTTGACATTTATTTGTTTATCGCCCAATTATATTTTTTTGAGTACATAAAATATAATTATAAATAATTACATTGATTGGAAATATTGAATATGCTCTCGACATAATAGTCATTATGAGAGATTAGGTATGTTCGTATTGATGTAAAATATTTAATCTGGGTAAATATAAGATATGTATGTCTCTCGTTTATCCTGAAGAATGAGTATGTAAAGTGTGATAATTTTCATAGCATTAATAACTTGATATACTTACCGTTGCACAAACTATTTTTTTCTCATGTATGAATTAGATATTTTAATGCTGTCTTTATGATTTGACTTGCATGAGCGAGAGATGTTAGTAGTGGAAAATATAGGTAGTTACCAAAATTGCCTACTTCTTGATTTTTCTCCATGCTATATTATGTCCATCCAAAGAAGAAAAGAGAGGGGAAAAAGGTGCTCTTATTTTTTCTATTCTTGCAAGGGAACATCCTTTTATCGAGTGATTTGGTTCGTGAACATTGAAGGACAATTTAATCTCGTGATTGCTCTTCCAACAAAAGTACGAAGAACATAATCTATGAACAAATGCTATAATTATTTATGGTTTAGTCTATGTTTCATGCATTTTAATCTACACAAAGGGTAAAATCTACCTGTCTTATACTAGACTTAGCTGTTGAATGTTATCACATACCTAGTTTGTATACATGTGGGGGATTATTAGATATATGTGAATGGAAAAAAGGTGAAGAGGAAAAATGCTCCATTATGAATGATATTTTAGTCTCACATTGAGAGTTTCAAAGCATATTGATTGGTTTATATTGTTTCACATGCATTATAGTTGTTAACAAGTATAAGGAGACCCTCTCTTTTACTCGTGGGTGCTAGGGGGTGCAAATCCAGATCTTGATTTGCACTAAACCAAGTTGACTCGTGTGTGAGTATGACCTGAGCACTTCGAATGCTAGATCGGTTGGGATTTATCTCAAGTTGAACAACCAATATTTTGCCATGTGAATAATTCTTTTGCTTACTGTTGATGTGTAACGGTCGTCGATTTAAAATAGTCACTATTGATGACCAAGCGGCTAGAGGCAATGAATGACCATTATTGGGGTATTCAATGCAGTAAAAGCATGGAACTCCTATAAAACAAGACCATGATCTTGAGAACAAGAATGAAATAGTAAAAACTAAAAAGAGAATCTTCTATCTTCATTTCCCATCTTTATTATCTGCCATACATTTGCTCAACATCTCTACTCGTGAAATCGTTCGGGTACTCTAGTTCGCCACAAAGAACCCGTGCTTGGTTGTTGACGTGACATTCTCATTATATCATAGGAAATAGATATCTATTATAAGGTTAAAGCACAATAGGAGGTGGGGTAAATCTGTTTTAAGGACACTGTGTCAAACACAAGCCTTGGCTTCATTCTTTTCTGACTCGACATTGCTTGCCTGAGCAATTTACTACTTTGGCCTAACCAATCTACTTCGCTTCCTAAGCAACTTGCTCCTCCACCCCGAGCAATTCGCTTCACTTCCCGAGCAAGTTGCTTCGTTTCTAAGCAATCTTCATCATTGTTTAAGCAATCTATTTCACTCCCTCAGCAATCTTCATCGTTCCCCGAGCACCATGCTACTCGGTCCAGTTGGTGGTTGAGCGACTTTACAACTCTATGACTTATGCTGAACCGAACTAGAAGTTCACCTGGTAGTTTCGGGTTATCTACTCAAGTCTTTCAACAGATAAGTTGGAAATTGAATTTCAATTTCAATGTCAATTCAACGACATTGCCCTCTATCTCTAGCAACAATATTGTCAAACAACACAATCAAAAATTAATGTTCATACAGTCGATCAATTTACCAATATCATTATATTGGAAATATCCCTATTTGGGAACATCTCCTTACTAGATCATGTTGAGAATATCCCATTTGGGAACATCCCCTCAAGCATTGTACTCATTTTGAAAATATTCCGTTTAAGAACAACCCACAGTAGATTTGGGTGGTTCAAGAACATCCTCTCTACCAATGCGCTCACTTTAGAATATTCTGCAGCAAATCACATTGGAAATATTATGATCGAGAACATCTATACCGAGTTAGATCCAATCAATTTAGACTTTCGATTGCTTTATGACAATTACAATTAATAGCCGCTATCCACATCCACCAGAAACAACCCAGAGGATGGTGGGTGTTGGAGATATACTTTCGGAAAGTTCAAAAATAAATTGAAATTATAAAAAAAATAACTTAGCTGTTGATTGGCCCGAGCTGCCTTGTATGCAGAATGGAGATTCCCGAGCTGGAAATCCCAAGCAGAATTTTCCAAACTGGTCTTTCCGAACCGGTTTTCCGAGCAGGTTTTCCCTAACCGGTTTTCCCGAATCGGACTTCCCGACCCGGACTTCCCGAACCAGAGAGGAAGAGTTGCTGAGACCTGTGTAATGAAATTTCCTTGAAACAAATTTATCCTCCTCTAACTGTGCTTCGAGGTTCCGATAGACGTCTGTTTCATAGGATACAAAAGCGGGACCATAGGCACAACGAAACAATCGTTGCTTGTGGCGAACTGAAGAAGTACCCGATTGCTATCAGGGGAGGTGGACTTGGGAATGAGGTGGAAGACAATTTTGCTCTTCCTCTCTCTTTTGCTCTCGGTCACAACCTCTTTATATAGGGCTTAGACCCGCGCTGCAATTAATGACTGAATTAACATCATTTACTGCTAATTAACCATCCAGATCCAAGCGTCTGGAGGTTACTGATTTTGCAATAATCAACAGTTAATGCATCCATTACATTTGAGCAAAAAATTTCGCAGGTGGCAAAATGTTGATTTATTCGGTTGGATAAATTTTGCCCCGATCGGTCGGGCATTCGACACGTGCAGGTCATGCACGCACACGAATCTACTTGGTTCAGTACAAATATGAGTCTTGGATTTGCACCCCCTGCCCCCTGCGCACCCACGCGTGAGAGAGAGTCTCTCCCCATGCATTTATTCACAAGTAATATGCTTGTGAAATAATTTAAACCAACCAATATGCATTGAAACTCCCAATGTGGGACTAAAGTCTCATTCACAATGGAGTCTCTTTTCTCTCCACCTCCCTTTCCATTCACTTGTATCCAACAATCCCTCACATGAATAAAAACATGCTATGTGATAGCATTCAGCAGTTGAGTCTAATATAGGACAGATAGGTTTCACCCTTTGAACCTTCTCTTGTCAAGATATGTTTGCTTACTAGCTGACAGTAGACATGATGTTCTTGAATTGTATTGTCGTTTGTGTAACCATTGACATATCTTACCCAGGACACTCCCTGATACATCTCAGTTCTCATGAGTGTGTTCGTTCTTGACCATGAACACGCCTGATTCTGCGAGAAGTTCTATGAATTGTACCTCAAATTCTCTTCTAAGCGACCTCACTTCTTTCTCACATAGGTGATCTCTTAAGAGCTTTCCACATGACTCTATTAAATCATTAAAAGCCGCATGCTTAACCTCCATCTTTCACTGTTTCAATGGGTTGTTCCCTCACAATAAGCAACTTTGTCAGTGCAATTAGGTTATCCCTTTGAACCTAGTTCTTGGGATCTCCAATCCGCATAGGTTAGATTTCCTTTACAGCAACATTTTCTACCGGCATCAAACCCATCCTTCTTGATGAGCTTGCAACTAACTCTCGATTTGACCCTTTGGTTAGCGGATCCGCTAAGTTATCCTTTGACTTCATATAGTCAACAGTGATAACTCTAGTTAAGAGTAGTTGTCTAATGGTATTGTATCTCCGACATATATGTCTAGACTTACCTTTATACAGATGACTTTGTGCCTGGCCAATTGCCGATTGACTATCACAATGTATGCAGATTGACGGCACAGGTTTCGGCCATCATGGTATATCTTTTAAGAATTGTCATAGTCATTCAGCCTCTTCACCACATTTGTAAAAGCTACAAACTCAGACTCCATCGTGGATCTAGTTATTACGGTTTGCTTAAAAAAATTTCATAAAATGGTTGCACTTCCCAGAGTGAATACATATCCACTCATAGACTTCGAGTCTTTTATGTCAGATATCCAACTCGCATCGTTGTATCCTTCGATAACAGTAGGATATCTTATATAGTGCAGTCTGTTTCCATGAGTATAACTCAAGTACCTTAGTACTCTTATTATCTCTTTCCAATGCTCAACACCGAGATTACTCATGTATCTACTCAGTTTACTTACTGCATAGGCTAAGTATGGTCTTATACAATTCATCAAGTACATCAGACTTCCAATCACCCGAGCGTACTCTACCTGAGAGATACTTATTTCTCGATTTTTCGATAGATGTTGGCTTTTGTCTATCGGCGTTCGTGCCAACGCAGTATCACCATTAATGAATTTCTCAAGAATCTTTTTCACGTAATGAGACTGACTAAGAACAAGTCTTGATTCCTAGAATTATATCAGTTAGGCTCATGTCTTTCATGTCAAATCTTAAGTTCAACATGTCTTTAGTGGATTTGATTATCTTATCATTACTCCCAATGATAAGTATGTCATCTACATATAAGCTCTATGGCTTTCGTGTAGACATATTTATCACATTCATTGAGTTTAAATCCACCTTCTTGCATGACATTATCAAATTTCTCATGTCACTGCTTTGGAGCTTGTTTCAAGTCGTATAACAACTTCACCAATTTGTAAACCTGGTTATTCTGTCCTGGCACAGAAAACCCCTCGGGTTGCTCCATGTAAATTTTCTCTTCTAAATCTCCATTTAGATAGGCTATTTTTATATCCATCTGATGTATTTTCAGGTTCCATAAAGCAGTAATAGCCACTAACATTCTAATGGAAGTTATTCTTGATATCAGAGAATACGTATCAATGTAATCAAGGTCTTCTCGTTGTCGGTAGCCTTTAATTACCAATCTGACCTTATACTTGTCAATTGTGTCATTTGATTTTATCTTCTTCTTGATGATCCACTTGCAACCTAATGGTTTACTCCCCGGAGGAAGGTCCACAAGTTCCCAAGTGTGATTTTGCATGATAAATTTTATCTCAGATGCAATTGTCTTTTTCCAGTGAGGTCCTTTAGAAGAGTTTACTGCTTCTGAGTAGCTTTGGGGCTCACCTTCCAGTATGAAAGTGATAAAATTTGTTCCATAAGATTTTTCCACCCGAGCTTTCTTACTTCACCTAGGCGCAACCTCCTGGTTCATCCTCTTCTTCTTCCTTTGGTATTTCCTCCACCCGTTTTGACGAGCTAACATCCTCTTGGGTCTTATATGGAAACACATGCTCGAAGAATGAGGTATTTCTCGATTCTATTATCGAGTTCTTGTATATATCTGGTAATTGTGACTCATATACACAAAATCGATATGCACTGCTGTTATATTCATATCCGTTAAATATGCAATCAATAATTTTTGGTCCCATCTTAATCCTTTTGGGATTAGGCACCAAAACTTTGGCAAGACACCCTCACACTCACAAATATTTATAGAATGGTCGGTTTCTATTCCATAACTCATAAGGGTTCTTATCTATTTTCTTCCAATGACCCTTATTTAAAAGGTAATTAGCTGTTAACATAGCTCCCCCCCACATGGAGTCTGACAGTCCAGAGCTCAATAGAAGAGCATTCATCATCTCCATAAGAGTTCAATTCTTTCACTCAGCTACTCTATTCTGTTGAGGGGTATAAAGAGCTGTTGTTTCGTGTCTGATCCCATGTTCAACACACACCTCAGCGAATGGCGATACATATTCACCACCTCGGTCACTTTGAACCACGTTAATCTTCTTATTAACTTGGTTTTCAACTTCATTCTTGTAGAGAATGAATTTGTCTATAGTTTCGTCCTTGCTTTTGAGAAGATACACATAACAATATTTTGTGTTATCATCTACAAAAGTAATGAAGTACCTATTCCCATCACGTGTTGATGTACCTCTTAGGTCACAAACGTTGGTGTGAATTAGGTCAAGTGGTTTGTTGCTTCTTTCAATGTGTTGAAAGGATGACCTTGTCAATTTTGCTTCAACACAAGTCTCACACTTATGTTTTGGATCAAGGTGGAATGTCGGTATGCTTTGCATGTTTATTATGTAAGATGTGTATACTAAAAGACGTGATTTCATTATATGAACATCTTCATTTTGAAAAGAGAATCACAACTACACTAGGTGTCTGTTTATATTAGTACATGTATGAAGTCCAATTGCTTTGCATTGTAGATAACATAGTGTGTGGTGTCACACGGAAGATGATGTTATCAGTTCCTTGCTTAGTATAAATAGAGGCTCACAACCGAGATGGAATTGGACAACCCATCGGGATGGTTGTAGTGTATTTAGGTGTGATTAGTCTTGACCATAGAATTACACTAGTGTACTTTGAGTACATTAAACAGGACCAAAACCAAAGATTATCCAATTTGTACTGACTTGATAATTGGATAGGACCTCAGTTTATATTTGTAGCGACCCGCCTTCTTCTACCTTAGACGGATCGTTACTCTTCTCTACTTCTCGACTTTAGATACATGACTAAAAATGCGGAAATCTTTTTTTTTTAAACTTTTAAATTCATCTGACAATCATATTCTAACTTAAGCAATCATGCATATTAACATATCACACTTACTATCTCAAAAGCTCGCAATTGGTACACTTGAAGCTTGCCTCGCCCAACTCAAACTGCAGGTATCAGTCGACTGATACTGTATCAGTCGACTGATAGGCCTGTAATTCGAAACTCAGGTTTCGGCCAGTTACTTCACAGCTCCTCCAAACCTATAATTTCGAGCCATATGGAATCATGACACCATTTCTACACTCTATGACAGTTTTCTAATGAGTTTAGCCAATCAAAACGAATCCATAAACTTGAAATTTGGACTTTTGCGGAAGAAAATAAATTATTCAAGATATATGAACTTTAATACTAAAGTTTGTACCAATCATGACTTCTATACATTCATAACACCAAATACATGTTCTATGACCTTGCTAAAGCATTATGAAATGTGAATGCAACTTTTCTAAACATTTATAAGCAATAAAACTTAATTCAAAGAGAATTTGATACTATCTTGGCACATGTGTCTATTTTCCTAACAAAGTATCAATATCTCCATCTACTCACATTTCCACTCATCTAATGCAAGCATAAGAATATATAAGCTAAATGAAATGATATGAAATCTTTACTCTAAGAAATTGAGCATGTAAAACTGTCCAAAACTCAAATGTTCGCTAAACTTTATAAAGCAAGAACTTGAAATTCAAATGATCTATAACATTGTGAATTAATAGCTAAATTATCTTGCGCCAAAGATCTCTCCATAATCAGCCACCACACACACTCTACTCAGCACCGCCTCATCGTCTTCCTTCAGAATTGCTTGCCTTTACCTTTATCTGCAATAAGAGGAAATGCAACTAATAAGCAAAAAGCTTAGTAAGTACTATCTAGCTCACAAAATCTCGAAATGTGCAAACATGCTTCTTGAACAATATGAAAATCACATGATATACTTATATGCTTGAAAGAAAACTGATCTAAACATGTATAACTCAAAACATGCATACTCAAGCATTAATAAATCTCAACTTGCTTTTCTTGGCTCAATTTGGAACTTTAGCTATTCTTTAACTTTTTGAAAACTCTTTAAACTTTAGAAACTTTGCTAAAGCATATACTTGAAAATAATAATCACTTGGATCCACTGAAGACGTAAGTACCATCTGATATGCGCGTTCCCTAAAAGGTTGGGGTAGCGAGCCACCAATCCTAATAGAGCAGACCTTGGTCTACCAGGGCCAAGACCTTGGAATTGGACACCTGGATTTCTTTAACGACGCCCTTGGACGCCGGGTACTGGCCTTATAAAATAAAATAGCTTTTCTTTCTTTTCTTTCTTATCTGTAAATGCCTTGGCATTTTCTGGAGCACCTTGCGTGCTAAAAATCCCTAAGTCTTGACTTTTGGGGATTTCTTAAGGCCTTGGCCTTTTCTTTTCTTATCTTTATCTTTTCTTTTCTTTTTTCATAGCTTTTCTTGGACCCTAAACTCACATAGGGTATTAATCAACATATATAAGTATATAATGAACTAAGATCACATGCAAAAACTCAAACAAAAAGGAAATATCTCTTCTAAAAACTTTTAAAGGAAATTCTCGCGGAAAAACCGCCTCTTACTGCAGGTGAGCAGTACTTACATTGATATCTTGGACTTACAACCAAGATTAACGTCTAGGACTCGAGAGAAACTTGAGATCTCGGAGAATTCTTCACGTCTACGCGTTCCTCTCGCCGCGGGGATCCCGAATATAGAATTATCTCTTGGAGAAGAGCCTTAACCGGCCCCCTAGAGCTTGGTGTAGTTTCGCCCAGAAGAGGAGGGGTCGGCGTGAGGGTTTGGAGAGGAGAGAAAATAAAACTTCTCTCTTTAATTACCTATTTATACTTATGGGGCGGATTAACCTAACTACACCTTAAATATAGGTCTCTCCATCCTTTTTTGTGCTTGATACCCTAGCCCAGCTGGTCGCGCACGTTTCTGGTTCTAGCTGGTCGCGGGTTCGATCCACCAGCTGCACTTAATTGATTTTTCCATTTATACTTATGGGGGCAAATCGACCTAACTACTCCTTAAATATAGGTCTCTCCTTCCTTTTCTGTGCTTGATACCCTAGCCTGGCTGGTTGCGCGCGCGGGCTGTTTCGTGGTGGTCGCGGGTTCAATCCGCCGGCTGCCCTTAAACGTTTTTATTATTTTTCTTTTTATTTTTCTTTTTCTTTTTCCAAAAACACCAAACGGACTCGGAAAATTCCATAAAAATATTCTAAAAATTCCTAAAAATATCTAGAATATTTCTAAACCATTTCTAAATAATTCTAAGGACTTTAAGTACTAAAAATGGAAATTTTGGGGCGTTACAATCCCCCATACCTTATAAAAAGTTCGTCCTCGAACTTAGAATAATTCTGGATATCTCTCTCTCATGCTGTCCTCACGTTCCCAAGTAGCCTCTTCATGCTTTTGATTCTGCCAGATGACCTTCACTAGTGGCACTTCTTTGTTTCTTAATCTTTTAACTGCTTTGTCCACTATCTGTGTCGGTCTGCTCTCATAGCTAAGATCTTCTTGAATCTGTACTGACTAAGGCTGAATCACTTGGCTAGGGTCGTGAACACACTTCTTTAGCATAGAGACATGAAATGTACTGTGGATAGCTGACATATCCTCTGGTAAGTCCAGCTCATAGGCTACCTTCCCAACTCTCTTTATAATCTCATAGGGTCCTATGTAGCGAGGACTTAGCTTGCCCTTCTTGCCAAATCTCACCACTCCCTTCATGGGAGCGACCTTGAGAAATACTGAATCTCCAACTTGGAATTCAAGTGGCCTACGGCGTGTGTCAGCATAACTTTTCTGTCTACTCTGAGCAGTCTCAATCCTCTGGCGGATCGTCTGGATAGCCTGAGTGGTCTCATCTATAAGCTCAGTCTGGCTGCCTAGTTCTGACTCCATCTCTTTCTTCTCACCAGCTTCTTGCCAACATATGGGTGATCTACATTTCCTGCCATATAATGCCTCATAAGGTGCCATCCTGATGGTGGCCTGATAGCTATTGTTGTAGGCAAACTCAGCTAAGCACAGAAATTTGCACCAACTACCTTTAAAGTCCAACGCACAAGCCCTGAGCATGTCTTCTAAAATCTGATTTACTCTCTCAGTTTGTCCATCTGTCTGGGGATGGAAGCTGTGCTGAACTGAAGTCTGGTGCCTAGGGCGTCCTGAACACACCTCCAAAAATGGGAGATGAACCGCCCATCTCTGTCAGAAACGATCGACTTCGGGACTCCGTGAAGCCTGATCACTTCTTTCACGTACAGCTGTGCTAATGCTCTACTGAATGCGATAACTTGATGGCTAGGAAGTGGGCAGACTTGGTCAATCTGTCCACTATCACCCATATTGCATCGTGTCCATGGGTGGTTCTTGGAAGACCTGTGATAAAGTCCATGGATATCTCTTCCCACTTCCACTCTGGAATGGGAAGTGGCTGTAGAACTCCTCCTGGTCTCTGGTGTTCCGCCTTGACTCTCTGGTAGGTCAAGCAGGTACTGATATATCTGGCCACGTCTCGCTTGAGTCCAGACCACCAGAACCTTTTCTTTAAATCTTGGTACATCTTGGTAGAACCAGGATGCATAGAGTACGGGGTACTGTGGGCTTCTTCCAAAATATTCTTTCTTAGTTCCTCATCATTGGGGACGCAAACGCGGTCTCCAAGATAGAGGATGTCACTATCTGATACTCGAAACTCTAAATTTTCTGCCTCTTGGATCTCCTGCTTGATCTTCTGGATCTCTGGGTCTTGACAAAGCTTTCATTGTATATCCACAAGCAGGGTTGACTCTAGAGTCAATGCAGAAAGTTGCCCAATTATTACCTCGACTCCAAAATCCTTTATTTCTTTCTGAAGTGGTAGAGACAGTGATGATAGGGACATCAGTGTGGCACAGGATTTTCTGCTCAGTGCATCTGCCACTTTATTAGCTTTACCTGGGTGGTAGAGGATTTCACAGTCATAATCTTTGACCAACTCTAGCCACCTGCGCTGCCTCATATTCACGTCCTTCTGAGTGAAGAAGTACTTCAAACTTTGATGGTCTGTGAAGATTCTGCACTGCACTCCATACAGGTAGTGTCTCCAGAGCTTCAGTGCGAAAACCACAGCTGCTAGCTCAAGGTCGTGGGTAGGGTAATTCTTCTCATAGTCCTTGAGCTGTCTGGAGGCATATGCTATTACTTTACCGTCTTGTATGAGGACAGCTCCAAGGCCCATCTTGGATGCATCACTGTAGATGTCAAAGGCCTTGTCACTCTCTGGAACAGTCAGGATGGGAGCACTAGTCAATCTCTTCTTCAGCTCTAGAAAACTGTGCTCGCATCTATCTGACCATTCAAACTTCTTGTTCTTTCTGGTCAAGGCTGTGAGTGGAGAGGCTATCCTGGAAAAGTCCTCCACAAATTTTCTGTAATATCCTGCCAGGCCTAAGAAGCTTCTGATCTCACTGGCATTCTTGGGTCTACACCAGTTGCTGACTGCTTCTATCTTGGCTGGATCAACTTGAATGCCTTCTTTGGATACAATGTGACCTAGGAAGGTCACCTGATCTAGCCAAAACTCACACTTCGAGAATTTTGCATAGAGCTTCTCCTGCTGAAGGATCTGCAGCACTATCCTCAAGTGTGTAGCATGGTCCTCTGGAGTCTGTGAGTATATGAGGATATCATCAATAAAACAATGACGAATTTATCGAGATACTCCCTGAAGATGTGTTCATCAGCTCCATGAAGACTGCTGGAGCATTGGTTACTCCAAAAGGCATTACTACAAATTCATAGTGGCCGTATCTTGTCCTGAAGCCGTCCTGGGGATGTCACTTTCTTTAACCTTCAGCTGATGATACCCAGAACGCAGATCTATCTTCGAGAACACTGTAGCCCCTTTGAGTTGATCAAATAAATCATCTATTCTAGGAAGGGGGTACTTGTTCTTGATGGTTACCTTGTTCAGAGCTCTGTAGTCTATGCACAGACGCATAGACCCATCCTTCTTCTTGACGAAAAGTACAGGAGCTCCCCAGGGTGAATGACTCGGGCGAATGAAACCCTTGTCTAGTAGCTCTGAGTTGCTCTTGTAATTCTTCACTCTGCTGGGACATACGATATGGGGCTTTCGAAATTGGGTTGGTTCCTGGGGCCAACTCAATTTCAAACTCAATTTCCCGATTGGGAGGGAGTCCTGGTAACTCTTCAAGAAACACCTCAGGATAGTCACAGACTACCCTCACTTCTTCTCTCTTCAATCCTTCTCCTTGACTCGCATCCACTATATGAGCTAGAAAACCAGAGCACCCCTTCTCTAACATTCTCTGAGCTTGTAAGGTAGGTAGGAACCTATTTATCTTTCTCCTTGGGTCTCCAATAAACTCAAATGAAGGTTCTGCTTCTGGTGTGAACTTGACTTTTTCCTTGCGGCAGTCTATAGCGCATTATACTTGCTCAAGAAGTTCATTCCTAAAATGACATCGTAATCCTTCATCTCAAGGACTAACAAGTCACTATAGAGCTCTCGGTTGGAAATCTAGATTGATACTGCCCTTAGCCTCTCAGTAGAGGTCATTACTTCCCCTGACGGTAAGGTTGTTAAGAACTTCATCGTTCAACCTTTCTGGTGGCCTTTATACTGTTTAAGTAGTGCTCAGTGATCAAAGCACTACTTATTAGTTCTTCGGAGGTTTGCAGCCTCTTAACACCGCTAGCCCCCCTTCAACGCTATCTCAGGCCTTAACATCTTGAGCATTAGCCTAACTATCTCTTTTTCTGTGCTAACTAGCTCTGGGCACAGATGAGCTAACCGCTTAAACATCTTCACTGCTTCATCCACGGATAGTTCTCCTTGTCTGAACTCCGTGAATTCATCATAATGCTTGTTGGTTACTTGCATGTGAGAGTATTCTTCGAAGAACTCAGTCTCGAAGTCGGCCCATGTCATCTGGCTGACATTTCTCTTGGCCTTGACTCTCTTCCACTATATTCTAGCATCTCCCGTAAGGCAGAAAGATGCACACTTTATCTTCTCTACCTCATGCCAGTCCAGTAGCCCTACTATTCTTTCCAACGTTTTGAACCATGCTTAAGCATCCCATGGTTTGCTTGTGCCTGGGAAGTTCCCTGGCTTCAGTTTCTCCTACTGAATGAGGTACGCTTCTTGCCTTCTAGGGGCTTGCTCCTCGTTTTGGGCCTTTCTAGGACGTCCTCAAATGTATAACTTAACACTTAAGGTAATGTTCTCAAACTTGCTTTAGGATATAACAAGACCTTGGTCTTGATTCTTATCTCATTTCTTAGTCCTAGAACTCGTTCTAGGGCTTAGTAAGACCTTGGTCTTACTCAAAACTTTTATCAAGCACCTTGCGTGCCATAATCCCAAAACTTACTTTTGGGCAATCAAGTAAGTACTTAAGCATTTCTCTAATATCCATTCTAGGGATTAAACATGATTCCGTGATACTAAGGTATTAAACATGCTTACTTGTTCTATGCACATATGAGTAAGTACTTAAGCATTTCTCTATACTGAAGTTAAGTAAGGGAGCAATAGAAAAACTGAAACTTTAAGCTTTCTTACTTGAAGACGGCAAGGTTGATGCTGATGTGTGTGTGATGCTGGAGAATGGGAACTGCTCTGATACCACCTGTAGCGACCCGCCTTCTTCTACCTTAGACGGATCGTTACTCTTCTCTACTTCTCGACTTTAGATACATGACTAAAAATGCGGAAATCTTTTTTTTTTTAAACTTTTAAATTCATCTGACAATCATATTCTAACTTAAGCAATCATGCATATTAACATATCACACTTACTATCTCAAAAGCTCGCAATTGGTACACTTGAAGCTTGCCTCGCCCAACTCAAACTGCAGGTATCAGTCGACTGATACTGTATCAGTCGACTGATAGGCCTGTAATTCGAAACTCAGGTTTCGGCCAGTTACTTCACAGCTCCTCCAAACCTATAATTTCGAGCCATATGGAATCATGACACCATTTCTACACTCTATGACAGTTTTCTAATGAGTTTAGCCAATCAAAACGAATCCATAAACTTGAAATTTGGACTTTTGCGGAAGAAAATAAACTATTCAAGATATATGAACTTTAACACTAAAGTTTGTACCAATCTGACTTCTATACATTCATAACACCAAATACATGTTCTATGACCTTGCTAAAGCATTATGAAATGTGAATGCAACTTTTCTAAACATTTATAAGCAATAAAACTTAATTCAAAGAGAATTTGATACTATCTTGGCACATGTGTCTATTTTCCTAACAAAGTATCAATATCTCCATCTACTCACATTTCCACTCATCTAATGCAAGCATAAGAATATATAAGCTAAATGAAATGACATGAAATCTTTACTCTAAGAAATTGAGCATGTAAAACTGTCCAAAACTCAAATGTTCGCTAAACTTATAAAGCAAGAACTTGAAATTCAAATGATCTATAACATTGTGAATTAATAGCTAAATTGTCTTGCGCCAAAGATCTCTCCATAATCAGCCACCACACACACTCTACTCAGCACCGCCTCATCGTCTTCCTTCAGAATTGCTTGCCTTTACCTTTATCTGCAATAAGAGGAAATGCAACTATAAGCAAAAAGCTTAGTAAGTACTATCTAGCTCACAAAATCTCGAAATGTGCAAACATGCTTCTGAACAATATGAAAATCATATGAGATACTAATATGCTTGAAAGAAAACTACTAAACATGTATAACTCAAAACATGCATACTCAAGCATTAATAAATCTCAATTACTTTTCTTGGCTCAATTGGAACTTTAGCTATTCTTTAACTTTTTGAAAACTCTTTAAACTTTAGAAACTTTGCTAAAGCATATACTTGAAAATAATAATCACTTGGATCCACTGAAGACGTAAGTACCATCTGATATGCGCGTTCCCTAAAAGGTTGGGGTAGCGAGCCACCAATCCTAATAGAGCAGACCTTGGTCTACCAGGGCCAAGACCTTGGAATTGGACACCTGGATTTCTTTAACGACGCCCTTGGACGCCGGGTACTGGCCTTATAAAATAAAATAGCTTTTCTTTCTTTTCTTTCTTATCTGTAAATGCCTTGGCATTTTCTGGAGCACCTTGCGTGCTAAAATCCCTAAGTCTTGACTTTTGGGGATTTCTTAAGGCCTTGGCCTTTTCTTTTCTTATCTTTATCTTTTCTTTTCTTTTCTCATAGCTTTTCTTGGACCCTAAACTCACATAGGGTATTAATCAACATATATAAGATATAATGAACTAAGATCACATGCAAAAACTCAAACAAAAAGGAAATATCTCTTCTAAAAACTTTTAAAGGAAATTCTCGCGGAAAAACCGCCTCTTACTGCAGGTGAGCAGTACTTACATTGATATCTTGGACTTACAACCAAGATTAACGTCTAGGACTCGAGAGAAACTTGAGATCTCGGAGAATTCTTCACGTCTACGCGTTCCTCTCGCCGCGGGGATCCCGAATATAGAATTATCTCTTGGAGAAGAGCCTTAACCGGCCCCCTAGAGCTTGGTGTAGTTTCGCCCAGAAGAGGAGGGGTCGGCGTGAGGGTTTGGAGAGGAGAAAAATAAAACTTCTCTCTTTAATTACCTATTTATACTTATGGGGCGGATTAACCTAACTACACCTTAAATATAGGTCTCTCCATCCTTTTCTTTGCTTGATACCCTAGCCCAGCTGGTCGCGCGCGTTTCTGGTTTAGCTGGTCGCGGGTTCGATCCACCAGCTGCACTTAATTGGTTTTTCCATTTATACTTATGGGGGCAAATCGACCTAACTACTCCTTAAATATAGGTCTCTCCT